>NDFF03000126.1:0-208328 GCA_002150815.3 Grammothele lineata | reverse complement strand
GGAATCAACATGCCGACGCTGTATGGAGAGGGCCGGAATGCGTTCTACAGGCTTCAAGAGGAGATTCTCCGGACATCACCGGATACGAGTCTGTTTGCATGGGGCAACCGGAAGATATTCACGGAGTACTATACTAGTGAAGAGCTCGAGAGTGCTATGCCTACCGATCCTGATGGTGTGAGACAGTCACTGGCAGATCGTGAGGCGTCCTATCTACTTGCCCCATCACCATCAAAATTTAGCCTGTGCCAGCATGTTATTTTTACTGGCTCAGAGTCTCCTGTAGGCATAACAGCCTCGTCGGTAAGCTCAATATATTGCATTCAACATTACACCGCTCTCACCAGACTTTCTTGCAGAGTTTTAAACACTCAATGGAGGAATCTGTTATCAAATCCATGGTACCCTCATTTGCAGTGACCCCACACGGCACCCGCATATGCATCCCCATTCACCTACTCAAGAATTCCAACCGTTGTCTTGCCATGTTATGGGGGAGTCGAGAAGCTGGATTTAGCAACTCATATATCTGTCTACTGCTCCACCAGGACAAGTCAGCTTCTGAGAAGGACATCCCAACCTACACTTTCTCTCCGATTTACAACAGTGCCAGATCGATTGTTATTGATTCCAATCTCGGCAACAAACTGGAGTGGGAGTGGTGCAACATGTACATCTCCGGACGCCCAGAGTACCGCGCCTCGGATCCAATGGACCCGTACGAGCTGGTCGACCGCCTGCGCATAGGCTCAGGTGCACCTCCCTTTGTCCTGGAGAGATCGAGCCTCATAATGCTTCTGGCATCTGACAACCCGCTGGCGCTGAAGCTGGTTCACATCGAGGTTCCACAAATTCCTTGGACAGGTGAAACCCCAACTGTGCTCGTTTTTCAGTGCGGAGGCCGCCTTGAGATTCTTTGCTTTACTCTTGAGCTCGGCTGCTGCAGCCATACTGCCAGCGCGGACGACGGACTTGGAGCACCCTACTGCATGGGACGGTTCTATGAGAAGACAGAAGATATTGACCGCACGGTGGCGCACGACTGCGACAGGGATCATGCGGTGCTGGATGAAGATGGGCAGAGTCGAGTGGTGGTGCGCGCGCTGAAGGAGAAATTTAACGGCTGGGTCCAACTTCCCGAGATCACTCTTCTTTTCAAGAGGAGCAGCCTGTATGTCGGAAAGAAGACGTTGGAGGTTTCGGTAGGAGGTATCAATTTGGCGATATCCCCGGAATTCGAACAAATGCAACCCGTGGGGCCCAATTAGCATGTATGTCCAGCTCCTTTGCGCTTTCTCGCACTACAACTCCTGAACATGTCCTAACATTCGCTATTTTTATGCACATTTTAGCCACATCACACGGTGCTGTCGGATTCGTAGGAATGCATGCAGGCCAATCTGGTATTCCGTCCGTGTGTGCTAGCAGCTTTGTGATGTGTATTGTATCACCTCGAGGAGCCACAGGTGTAACACATACTCTCGCACGTAAATCCTTTCCTAAAACGAAACTCCTGCGTGGTAAGTGCAAGAAAGGCTGCAATTACGCGCAAGACAGACAAGTGCGAATCACGCAATTTTCGCTATATCATGGACGAAACTCACGTCGACACCACCGTATGTAAGAGGACCACGGTCACGAGCCCTGTGACACGGGTGCCGATGGGGGAACTACGAATGCGCATGAACCGTACCAAGTGATTATAAGACGCCACGGCCCACAAGAGACGTCTCGATGCACGTTTCTTTGATCGAGGGTATGCGAGATGTAGACGACATGTGCGGCGAGCTAAATGGGAGAGGGGAACGCGCGATCTCAGCCCACGAGTGGGGAAAGATGCGGTTCCACTATGATCAAGCTGAGCCATACAGGGTGTACGACGTAGTGAGGAGCCTACACAGCCACGACTGGAGTTGCACGCGCGAAGTATTCGAGAGGTACACCGACGTTGAGGATAGTTCGGTGGGCGAGGATGGAATTGGTGTACACGAAAGAAAGGGGTGGAGCACGGTCGAGCTGAGCGAGCAGTGACAACGACAACGGAAAAGACTGTATAGTCACGTCAATAAAGATCAGGGAGGAGGATCTACGACGAGCTCGAGTGCGAATAGTCTTCGAAGATGGGCGTATTCTGTGGGTATTTGGCTACACGAGATCATCGGGGCGGAGAATGACGAGTCTTGGCGATATGGGATGCCTCGATTATTGTAGCAATGTTAGATGTAGCTAAAGGAACAGAGGCAACGGGATCTACAACCTTACATACGACAGCACGAGTGTTCGCGTGAACACCGACTTGCGGCGCGAGGCTCGACGCGTAATACTGAGAACTTGAGAAACTGGCGTTGAGGGTGTGATCGAGCCGTGGGAGGGTCTGTGCTACGGGACGACTGAGAGCCTGCTAAGGGTATGGACGTTGTGCAGATCGGAAAGGAAGAACATGTAATATGAACCAGATAAGCTATGAGCTTGCCCAGCGAGAAAAGAAGCTGGAAGTGAGGAGCATCCTGGAATGGCACGGTCGACGCTGAGAGTGAGCGCGTGGGTGACGTGCGAGTAGCTGCTTGAGGTAGACGAGTGTTGCCTTGAGCGACCAACGAGAGTTCGGGGCGTGACGAGGATTTCGAGTGTAATCCAGCGGAGGCGCCGCTCGTGGCTAAGGAACGACGTCGAAGGCAGCAGATGGGGCCGATCACGAGCGAACAGAAGAGAGCACGAGACGTCTTCGATAATTGGCATGTCGTATGAGGATCTCGTGATGACAGGATGGACGGGAAATGGGGTAGGTCGGTATGACTGTTCTAGAGCGCTTCCAGCGTAACCTCATGTGGCGACTGATGCGGGGTGAGCAGAGGTGCGCGATCTGCATGAGGCTGCAGAGAACGATGTCAGAAAAGATCACAATGATGCACATGTACAGAGAACGCTCAACGTATGCAAAACGCGGTGTGCCAGCTCAAACGAGCCACCGATGAGTCAATGACGAGGTCGATGAGAACACAGAGACGTACCGTGATTCGATATCCCGCTTCGAAAGGAGGAGGAAGCCAGTAGTGGCGTGGGTAACACCAGCGAAGGCGTCGCATAATATGTAGCGTTCGCGACTCGGGATGTTTGCCTAAGTGGTCCGGGGGTCAATCAGAGGAAAGGATCATCAACTGACGTGGGCCCAACATACCTGTGGGGAGTCTTGCGCGGCGAGCTTCTCAAGAGGCACCAACGCGAGCTTGAGATCCGATATGTGTTAAGGAGCGTTATAATGAGCCGAGGAGACAGAGGCGGCGGCTACAAGCGTAACAGACATGAGTATGGCGTTTCACAGGAGAATATAGCATTTTCTCAGCAGGAAATGGAGTGACGTCGACTAGGGTGTGCACATCGCTCACTACCGCATCACCATTCTACCGGAACGCACGTACACCGCACCGAGTCGGTTCACACGGCATGATTACTCGCCGAAACACCTGCAATCGAGCAGTTTTCCCCCAATATCATCACCTTCTGCTCTTGCAGCGATACGGAAGGAAACGGAAGAGACTCACAATTGTGATGGGGCTACACCTCGAAGGGCTGCCAATGATCCAGGCAGATTCAGTCACGGGCTCAAGGATAGCGCGGATCATGGTCTACCCTTGACAGGGAGGATACAAGCGTTCTGGGTCGACTTGAGAGACTGGGAGCCGGGGGTGGGAGAGATGAGAATGGGTAGGGTTTTCGGCGCAGGGCGAAGGGGCAAAAGTAGACGACTCACTAGAGAGACGTTCTGAGGCAACATACAAGACGTTCGATCGGGCTTAAGTACTTAAGTGGTGATGAGTTATGAAAGTCCTTATTCAAATTGAGGCGGACGCACCAACAGCTCTTCCGCAGACCGCAGACCGTTGAGCATAAACGGGGAGCAGCGGGATGTTCATCCGGGATCTACATGTTATGGAGTGGCATACATGTTGTGAACAGAGAGCCCTCTATGATGGCTAAATACGCACCATTTTCACAACCGTACTAAAGCGCACGAAGGGGAAAGGAGGAGGACCCTAGGATGGGACGATCTTGAAGATGGACATAGAGCATCAGCGCTATCGTATGAGGCAGGGTTGGCCACGGGTGTACTGCAGTGTGAGGCGAGTTCACGTGCGAGGAAGTCGAGAGACTTAGTAGGTGGTGACATCCGTAGAGTGAGAAGCTTGGCAGAGAACGGCGAGGGCTGCATGACGTACGACTGTGCCATTACGACCTGCGACTGAGTACTGAGAGCTTGCGCGACAAGTCGGACCGGATTCTGGAGAGCTCGGACGCGTCGCCGCTCAGGCACCGGCCCACGTGGTTTCACTCTAAGCGCCGACTAGGCTGCAGCCGCTGCACTCGCTCTCCCGGGCTTGGCTCCCGGACGCAACACTCGTTGCCTTCGCCGCAAACACCTCCCGGGTCAGTCAAGCTCTCTCAGTGCCGCCCTTTGTCTCTACAGTCATCTCCATCTCTGTGCCGACTACGCTATCGTGCCACGTCTACCTCTAGCCTGTCGCTCTGTCTGCATCTCTCCTGTTCCTTCGCCTTCTCTCCCATTCTCTCCTGCTCGCCCTCTCGGACGTTGCGTGTTCAGCGACCTGTGCCTTCGCATCCTTCGCGTCCAGCTAGTAAATCGTTCCAGAGCCGATTGTGACTTCAAGGTATGCTGCGTCCTCGCCACGTCTGTTTCTTCATGTCTTGACAGCTCTCCAGCTCGCAGCTCGGTCCCCCCGGGATCCCACTGATTCGCTCCCCTCGCTGCATTCCAATTCACGCCTGCGGACTAAACTCTTGCTCATCCTCCACCTCCTTTACTTTGTACTTTCGTAAGCAAGACTCGCGCTGAATCCTCAGTCACAACATGAAGAGCTCTGCTCTTGAATGCTTCGCCCTTATCCGAACGCGCGCGGTACGCTCAGGTTTCCTAACTCTACAAGCTCCCCCGGCCATAGATCCTGTGGTAAATGACTCATTCTACGTCTTTCGCAGGCCGTATCTCTGCACATAATGCGCTGCTGCCAAGCTCGATATTCAAGCTGTGCGTTTGTCTATACCGGGCCGCTCGTCGCTAGTGGAGGTCCGACCCTCTCGTTGTCTGAAAGCGCCTTGATTCTGACGAATCACGATTGCTTGCAGCCCTGGGCGGTGGTCTACCTCGGAGGGTCTCAGTCTGCACACTTTCTCGCGCAAGGAGCTGCCGACGGTTCTGAGCGGCGGATACTTGAGGTACGGCATCCGATTTTCTATCTCTCCTTGGTCCATCGTCCCGATACCCTTCGCCCAAGGACTTAGTGCTCAGTCTATCCTGGTGTTATGTATGCGTCAGCATCCCCGTGCGCTCGTACTTCTATCCCCGCCGCTCGCTTCGAAGCCCGAGTCGATTACAGAGGGCGGATTTCGTGGACGGACATTGCGCCGTACGTCCTCGCGTGCATTAACCTGCAAGGCATAGTCTGATGTCCTGCTGTAGACCCAACAGCGCTGACGTTTGCCTTTCGCCATCCCTCGTAAGCTTGCATGGCCCGTGAGTGAGTCCTCCGTTTTCATTCATTCATGCGTTCGTTCACAATATTCACTTCTACGCCTCTTTAAAACTTATCAGTTACATCTATTCTTGCGGAAGGACTAATGCGAGATATCTGTACTAGTTGTTCGAGCATCTGTCTGTCATCAGCAAACTCGACGTGACTACGTGCTCCGAGAGATAACGTGTGGGGATCATGAGTCCTGTTGGAACGACGTGAGTACGCATGTCGATTTTACGGGGTCGTTGTCTTATCATCGCTGTCGTGCTTTTCAGCGTATGGCAGCCGGCCAACCCACGATCTTGCTCCGAAGCTCTCTGGCTATACCGATCCTTCGTTAACGAGGCAACCCCACGCCCCGCCTTTCCCTCGCTACACACTCGGAGAGCCTCATCCCGTAGTGTACTCCTGTCGAATCAAGGTTCGTCTCCCGCAACTCGTTGAGGTACGTCTTGCTGTTGGCACAGTCATCCGTGGTTTCTGATACGCTCGATCTCCACAGATGCTTGGACGAGGCTCTGTCTGTGCGCGGCTCTAGTAAGTGTATCGAGAATTGGAGCTCTTCGTTCAAATTGTCAACTTCTCAGTTTCATACGTCCTCAACGAGTCGTGGTCGTCTTGTAGGAGCATGCGTGTTCGGACGTCTGGGCACGCACCGGGTCGACGTTCGGAGGCGGGCGGACCACCAACAGATTCGGTATGATATGCGATTTCCGCGGGCGAGCACGTCACGCGTCCCGTCGGGCAATCGGCGCCGCGCTCGCACTTGGCCAAGCCTCCCTGCATCCATCCTGGCCCTAGCAACGCAAATTGCAAGGGCGATGTGTTCACAGTGGCGGAATTTGCGTGGGCCTCGCGATCCATATACTGACGTCGGACCCGTGAACGTACTACGAGGAACCTTTGATGGCAGTTCCAGACGTTTCGAGACAGACATAGCCGTCTCGTGGTTCGAAGCTATTAATTCGAACATTGAGCACGCGCTGGACAGTTGCTGTCCAGCTCGAGGGACGTATTAGTTGGTCAGGTTTGCGAGAGTTAGGACTGGAGATCGCACGATGAGCACCCGGGCCCGACTGAGGACAGCAATATGAATAGCATGTACGATGGGCTGTTGGTAGCCGTAGGTCTAGCAGCTGACGATGTACATTGGGTAGCCGAGGAAAGCTACATAGTAATGATGACGATCGTCTGCTTCAAGGTGATTGTACATAGCTACTGCATGAGCGAATAAACGGACATCCAATTCGTATGAAAGGACTTGGAAGGCGCGTCTGATATGTCATGCTGGGGACCTGAGGGAAGGACGCCAGGAGCGGGTGATCGAAATCGAGGACTGTGTCGACTTACAGAACGAGGGAGTCTGCCGTAAGATGGACGTGGCGCAAGCGAGAAGCGAGACGATACAACAAGAACTAGATATGTGACTAACAGATCCCACGCGGCGACGACAGGACTTGAACGGCTAGAGTGTCTCGCAGGGGTGTTGACGCTGGGAACGAGCGCAGCACGTAGCCGGTGAGGGTCGTCGAGGGCCAACTTGATGCGTACGACTCTTGAGTCCTTCGTGCGCAGAAGGTCTCGAGCGCGATAAAGTGGAAGAGCGGGTCGGGCTGAGGTTCGGCATCGATGGCGGTGGATGGGATCATTCGAGAGGATCCGGACAGATCGCTAGAGGTCTTGGTGGTGCGCGTGCCGTAGGAGGATACCTAAACGGCAGGCCAAATGGGAAACGGTGGAGCCGCCCGAGCATTCCGGAGCGTTTCGAGTGCGATCTGATGCAGAGACTGACGGGTACATTCAAGAACGACGGGTGACCAGCGTGGGGCGAGATCTACTAGTGAGAGCATTAGAAAAGGGTGCGATAGCACACGCACAGAGAGAACATCGAACGTACGCAGAAATCCCTCCTGAGACAAACTCATATACTTCATCGGCGTACGGGGTAGTAGCCCAAGTGAGCCGCTGATGAAGGACGGTATGATCAGAGTGATCGAGACGAAAGGGGATGGGGACGTACCATTCGCCAGCATCTCGCGAGGACGCAAAGGGGGAGACCGTCGGACAGGCATCAACGATGACCGCACACAATACCGAGCATTCGTGACCCAGGGCCGAGTTCAGCTGAGCAGTTCCGGAATCAGTTGGAGAGAAGAATCATGAACGAAGGTAGGAACGACGTACCAGAGCGAGCCCTTGCGTTGAAGGCGGGTTTCCCGAGATTCGATGATCCCAATCTCTAGTAACAATGATGTTATGCAATGGTCGAGTCGGTGGAGATGTAAATAGAGGAGGAAGCAGCAAGCAGAACGAACATGGGATTCACGTTAAGCGAGGGAACGTCTTGCTGCTCACTAGACGGAGCTTGGAGATGGAATGTCGGTCGCCGTCCACTAAGCCGCACAATACTTTCGCAAACGTGGCTCGTCACTTCGTCTCCTTCTTTGTGCACAAATGCGAGCAAAAAAAAGCGAGACTCACCATTGGGATACAGATACGCTTCACCATGCTGCCGACGGCAGACGCAGTGGGGAGAGGTGCGAAGCTAGCGACGAGCGGATCGTCCGCGATAGGCGAGGGGACGTGTACTGGAGCATTCGGGTCTGGAGCATCAACATCGAGTGGAGACTATGAGCGAGAAGGGGAGTGTTGAGAATTAGCGACGCCTGCGACAGAGAGCGGAGGCGCAAAAGAAGAGGACTTACTGAGAGGAGCAAGGAGCGGGGCACTCAAACGGGGCTGCTATGCAGCAGGGTGAGGTCTTGATTGTACTTGATCGCGGTACAACTGAGGAGATAGATCGAATATGCTGCAAGGCATTGGCATGATAAGCAAGGGAAGTTTCATGACGGCAAGTGACGCACCATTGCCCAGCCCTGCCATCGAAGCACACGAAGGCGTAATGCGCGAGGACTGAAGCGATCGAAACGGCGTAATAGGAGAGACGTAGGGTGTCGCGTTTGATGCGGGAGTGGTCGCGAGTGGGGCGAAGACGTGAAGGGCGGAGATGGTGAGGGACATCGGGGCAAGACAGGCCGCAGAGAGAGCGCAGGGAGCGAGTCGAGACGGACCCGAAGGAGGAGGAGAGCTTGGAGTCCGTCTCGCCGAGTCGGAGGCTGTCGGAGGAGGACCGGGCTCTGGCACCGTCCCACGTGGCACAATACAAGCGCCGAAGAGAGTGCGGACGCCGTCTTCGAGTCCCCACCGGCTTCTCTGCTCGACGTACTGGGCCTTCGCGCCGCATCTACCTCTGCTCTGCTAGAAATGCCGCCATCTCTACCCCTCTGACACGCGCTCGTCTCCCAAATTCTCGCTCTGCCGGACGTGACGTATGCGGGATCTAGTACAAGTCTGCCGGTGTCCCGTTCCGTAGCAGCTGCCTACAGCCCTTGCCTGGCATCTGGTATGTTGCGCCGGTTCACTGTCTCCTTGCTCATGTTTTGATGTACTGTCAGCTCGGGTTCCCTTCACCCCTCACCACGTCCTCTTCCCTCTCAAATTCCCTACGTTATCCACTCGTCTCAGTCCGCCCCTCTGCAATCCTGGTGCGACCGTCTCCTCATCGCCGGTAATCTAACTTATCATGAGTATCACAGCTCCGCATGCTATTCACAACTCGTCCCTAACGCTGGGATAAACGAGGAGTTGCACAATCTTCCTTGCGGAAAGCTGGCGACGGCAGGACGATTCAGGTACGCCCTCCAAGCTCGCTTCTTCACTTCGTGCGTCTTCCGATACCCATCGTTGCGCATATCCCAGACCGTCGACGTTCCACCCTCGGCGCAGAACACAGGCGAGTGGATTCGCGAACCCGCCGCGCTCCCTCCCACCTGACGTTCTGTGTTCCAATCGGTTGGCGATCGTGTTGCGTTTGGGAGACGCAGATAGACTTTACAGCTCTATTCGGTGCACGTGTCGAGAATCGTGAGTGTACCTGTCTAGCCTACACGTATAGCCCCAACTTACCCTCTTGAAGTCCATCCCGCGAACGACCATTCCGTTCCCTCCCATGTCTGCGTGAGTTGGTCCGCTCGCTCGCTCGATCATTATCTGATGTCCGTGCCCTTCATTCTCTGGCGGCCAAGTAACACTATGTCATCTATATGCACGCTCGAGCTCCAGAAACTGACTGTGACGGCGTGGCCGTCCCAGCGGTAGTGGGGCGTTTCCGTTTGGAGGAAGGTATTTGGCTATCCCCTCGCATTGCCTCCAAGGACGCCGAGTAGTAGTAACAAGGCCCCTCTCGAAGATCCCTTCGACAGCCTTCGACACGCGCGTCGAGGACGCAAGTCTCGTCATAGGATCTTAATGTTAACCTGTAAGTACCCAATATTCTTCGCGTTGGGCGTTCGCGTCATGGAACACTCACATCGGGCCCCTTCGCAGAGGCCGAGCACACGTCGACTCGACGTTATCCATGATTGACAGACCCTCTGTCGACAAGCGCTGTCAACGCTCGCCTACGAGCCGTTAGGATATCCCCTGCTTACCCGCCGACCCTGCCGAGCACTACGGAGTCACGATGATCCCTCAGACAGGCTCACAGAGGGTGCAGATACCGTCAAAGGATCTTGGTGTCGACCTGTAAGTACCCACTGTTCTTCATATTGGACGTTCGCGTCACGGAACGCTCACGTCGGGCCCGTTTGCAGAAGGCGAACGCGAGTCGACTCGACGTCTTCCATGGTCAAACACCTGCCTTCAACACATACTGCCAACGCTCCATCTACCGTCCCCCTGCCGTAGTGCGACCGCGTTCGCACCGTTTCGAGTCACCATGCGCGCGCGCCGCCACCTCGAGTCGTCCTAACAGCGAACGCGCTCGCAATCGTTCTAGGTGCGTTCACTTCTCAACTTCTCCAATCAGGCCGTAAATCAAGTGATGACTCTGACGAGTTCCCGTTCTACAGCTGGATACGGCGTCGAAACGCGCGCGCCGTGGATGCTCGCTACGCATCATAAACGCGCCAAGGATACTGTCTAGGAACGCGACCTCCATCTGGACGAGTCGCACAGCGGCCACGTCAATGCGCTGCAGGCAACGAACACAAGGAAGGCCGCTAGTTCGCGGCGCGCACACGTCTGCCTCAGCCGCGGCGGAGCGGGACGTCCCCAAAACTCATGGTCGCGGGTTGCGCAGCATGCCCGGACATCTCAGGCCTGTTGTGTGTCGATTCAGCACTTGCGACGTCCCCGCGATCGCCTTCAATGTCTCGCCCAAAGAACTCCTCCCGACGCTTCTTGCCCACTTGGCTGCTTCTCGCGCCACGCAGTATCGCGAGCTCTCCCTTGAACATCGTGCGGCTGAAAGACCTTCCTACGACGTATCCCTCGTCGTACTTTCCTTTCCGTACGTCTCCGCCACGTGCATTTCTGTCAGACCCACGTACTACACCTTTTGAGGTTCGTGGTATCAATAATCCTTACGTTCTGGAGCTCTAATAGGCGCGATTTCTACAGTTGCACGACGGACACTCATACTTGGGCCGTGCCGTGGGCCCTCTGACGGACCCCTTTCGATGCGGACCAAAACCGTCATCGTCGCCCTGGCCTACCGCTCGACGTTCAGGAGCCACGCCAAGACGCCTACCTGTGTTTCTCTGTTTTGGTCCTGCCGACGCCGGGCTCAACCTCCACGATCGGGCCTACCAATGTTCTGATCGTCATACTGTACATATTCTCTTCGTAGCGTCGCGAGCACCGCACGGCCCTCCTAAGGCGTGTACCACCCCGGATGACGCGATCTGTCAATGCGCTGTACACCGTGGCGAAGGTCCATCAGCCTTTCCCCCCGTGCACGCGTCGCGCGCTCGACACGATAGGTGCATGTTTGCGTCGTGTCTGGTGGCTTTGTGTTTTGACACTGACTGTGGCACACGCTCATACAGGAGGACTTGGCCAGGCAAGTCCCGCTCGTGCGCATCCGCCTTCAGTCCATACCGGACACTATGGACGTTGATATTTTGACTCAGCTTCGTCCGTGCGTGAGATGCCGAGGGTGCGCTATTGCATGGGGCGAGATATCGAGAGAATTAAGTACGCGCTCGAGTGGTACGCGTATAATGTGATGTCTTTTCGTCCGTAGCTCTCGGACCCAGCGAGAGGGCGGGGTGATACGGATAGAGCCTAGTGCACGCAGTCGAGTACATGGGCAGACGAGGGAACGTTGCGGGTACCGACAAATTAACCACTGGGTCATGCCTGAGTAGGGGAAGATACGGTACGTCGCAAGCCCATGGAGAACGAACGAGGGTCCTTGCGCCTGCGCAGGTGTAGTTCGTGTCACGAGAGGGAATGGGGAGTCGATCGAGAGGCCTGCGCAACGAGCGGGCAGAGGCGAGGAATATGGAGCCAGCGCGCATACAGGCAGAACGCTGTTGCACCACGCTCGGGAGCTTTGACGGGAGCTCTCGATCGGTGGCCAGTGACACTAGCCTTTGTTGACGTCAGGTCCTAGATCATGGTCCCGATGCCGATGCTTCGCAAATCCGGTCCTGCGGTCGGACTCGCGATCGAGTACCGCCTTGAGCGTACGTCTACCCCAACTCCGCCTCGGAGCGAGGTACGGGGGAGGCCTCGTCTGGTCAGCCGGGCCCGGTAGGTGCCCGCGATCGGCGCTCTCTTCACACTTGCTCAGTGCTGGTGGACATTTCAGCGCCCTATCCACGCCCCGGACCCTCGCCCTAATACAGTCTGACTTGACCCAGCAATCACTTGCCACGGGTCTGTAGCGTTCACGCCCTGGTACGCATCGCGGCAGCAATGCGTATAGCTCGTGGTGGCGCTCTCTGTTCGGCTGACGCACATTCTCGTGCGCTCCGCCCAGGCTGTCTCCGAGCTAATCTGGGGCATGCGGGCCACAACTCCAGTGCTTCCTCTCTTATCGATGGGCTCCATATGTTTTCTGCAGTGTACGTGTAGTAGTTAATTCTGAGACTAATGGCAATGAATAGTGTGAGTCAAAGTAATAGCTCCCTCCGCATTCCGAGCGATCCAACAGACGGTCAGACGGCCTGCAGCTGTCAAAGAAGCCCTCTATTCCACACTGCTGTCTCCCACGGAGACGGCCACAGAAGATTGGAATGTGGACAGCGCATGGGAAGAATCATCGAAGGTGGACAATTACATCGGCGTCAGCGCTAGCGCTATGCCCTTATCCCATGGTCGTATCTGCAGGTGCGCGGCAGGCCAGTATCAGCCCTCGCTACTCACCGCTGCCCTGCTGTTCTGCCTACCGCCCCTCGTATCCGCCCTGAGCTATCTTCTCCATCAGCCTCAACTACGTACCTCCCTTCTCTAGGCCTCTGAACATCACGCTTTGCAACAGTTCAACTACGAAACTCTGTCGATGTGAGTGATACACCGTAGCCCACAGTCCGCGCGATTTATCTCTATGTATGCTGATTGACCTTGAATATAGCCATCGTCTCTGGCTCGTTTGTACAGAAACATCGTGAAAAATCCACACCATCTTGTGTCTAGCTCCTCTTCGGTCTCTCTTGCTCCCTTCCGACGATCCCTTTCCCTGCACCTATATCTCTCTGTTCTATTGATCTCCTCGTCGCTCAACATATTCGACGAAGCCCACGGACTCGGCCCTCTTTCTCCCCCTAGCATTGCATCGCGCTTCTTTCGTTCTATATTCACATCCTGTCCCGAGGTAAGTACACCTCCATCTTCGTTGGTCTCTCAATGCGGTTATCAACCGACCACATCTTCCGTGCAGCTATGTGGGTTCTCAACACCGAGACAGCTGAGTTGAAGGAGTTCAAAGGCCCGGAGTACGTTCCTGGAGGGTACGCCATCCTCTCACACGTCTGGGGTGCCGCTGCAGAGGAGGACACGTTTCAGGGCGTCCGTGATGGGGCGAAGGCGTTCCAGGAGAACAAGAAACTCTCCTCCGCACGCATTGAGGGTCCGACACCCGCTCTGAGTCTCGAAGGTCTGCACAAAACGATGGAGGATCTTCGGCGGACTGTTGAGCAACAGCAGCTTGCGATCAACGAGCAGCAGGCGATCATCAGCAAACTCGTCTCCGCCCTTGGTCTTCGGCATGATCCCGCTTCCGCACCGTCCTCCTCGCCTTCCGAGTCGACCTCTCCCTCCGCACAGGTATCCTTGGACCCCTCGGCCCCTCCCCCTCCCGATACAGACAGCAGCCTCTCCGTCTCGCATCCTGCACCCGAGTCTCCCCCCTCTGCTCCTCTTTCCTTCCTCTCGGAGAAGATCCAGGGCTTCCTTCGCCAGGCCAAGAAGCACGGCTTCGAGTGGGCATGGGCTGACACCTGCTGCATCGATAAGACCAGTAGCTCCGAGCTCACCGAGGCCATCAACTCCATGTTCCGATACTACGCGCTTTCTGACGTCTGCTACGTCTACTTATCTGATGTACCCAATGGCTCCCGTATGGATGGTTACAAATTTCTGAGTAGTAGGTGGCACAGGCGCGGCTGGACGCTGCAGGAGCTCCTCGCTCCGAAGAAGGTCAATTTCATGTCGCGCGACTGGACATTTCTCGGAGACAAGTACACACACGCAGACAGTCTCCGGATAATCACTAACATTCCTGTGAGCGTGCTGCGTTTCGAGAAGGATATCACCGAGATCAGCATCGCAGCACGAATGCAGTGGGCGTCCTTTCGCTCGACGACGCGCATCGAGGACAAGGCATACTGCCTCTTTGGTATCTTTGGAATCAACATGCCGACGCTGTATGGAGAGGGCCGGAACGCGTTCTACAGGCTTCAAGAGGGGATTCTGCGGACGTCACCGGATACGAGTTTGTTTGCGTGGGGTTTTTGGAAGGAATTCAAGGATCTTGAGGAGCTAGAGAGAGCTGTGCCTACCGATCCCGACAGTGTAAGACAGTCACCGGCAGATCGTGAGGTGTCCTATCTATTTGCCCCATCACCATCCAATTTCGGCCGGTCCCGGCATGTTATTTTTACTGGCCCAGAGTCTCCTGTAGGCATAACAGCCTCGTCGGTAAGCTCAATATATTGCATTCAACATTACACCTCTCTCACAAGCCTTTCTTGCAGAGTTCTGAACACACAATGGAGGGATCTACCATCGAATCCATGGTACCCTCATTTGCAGTGACTCCACACGGCATCCGCACACGCATTCCCATTCACCTATTCAAGGATTCCAACAGTTGTCTTGCCATGTTATGGGGAAGTCAGCTGTATGGACACTATGTTTGTTTATTGCTCCACAAGGACAAGTCAGCTCCTGAGAGGGACATCCCCACATACTCTTGCTCTCTCATTGACCAGGCGAGATTCACTGCTATTCATCCCAAACTCTATGACAGATTGAAGTGGGAGTGGTGCACCATGTACATCTCCGGACGCCCAGAGTACCGCGCCTCAGATCCAATGGACCCACATGAGCTTGTCGACCGCCTGCGCATAGGCTCAGATCCACCGCCCTTCGTCCTAGAGAGATCGAGCCTCAAAATGCTCTCAGTCTCTAACAAGCTGACGCTGGAGCTGGTCGATGTCGAGGTTCCGCAAATTCCGTGGACAGGCGAAACCCCGGGCCCAGCTGTGCTCATCTTTTACAGCTCAGAGTACAACCTTCGCTTTATCCTCGAGCTGGGCTGCTGCAGCCATATTGCCAGCGCGGACGATGGACTTAGAGCACACTACTGCGCGGGACGGTTCTATAAGCAGACGGAAGACATTGACCGCACGGTGGTGCACGACTGCGGCAGGGATCATATGGTGCTGGATCAAGATGAGCAAAGTCAGGTTGTGATGAGCGCGCCGAGGGAGGTATTTTACGGCTGGGGTGAACTTCCCAAGATCACTCTTCTTTTCAAGAGGAGCGGCCTGTACTCCGGAGGGAAGACGTTGGAGGTTTCAGTTGGGGGCATCTCTGGGCGTGTATTATAAAGCGATAGCAAGTTTACAATGTGCACGCCGTCCGTACATGAGACATTCTCATGAGATTGGAAGAAGCCTAGAGCCGCTAAAACATATAGAAGGGCACGTCTCATGCACTCCCGCATATTCTTGACACACGCGATCATTCTGTGCATGAATTACACCTCCCATATATTTACTGTACTCCATTTTTCTGTCGTGGTCCATGGAAGACGTACGTTGCGTACATCCGGAGAGTTTCATCCGTCTTCCAACGCGTACGGAATATCGCGACAGCTGAACCAGTGAACTCTATCGAGCACGCATGCCTACTGGCAGTTGTCGGAGGGAATCATATGAAGCTGTCCCATTGACATGTCGTCCTCTTACTGACCGTTTATGCACAAGCAAAGTGGCCAGTATGTGTGCGTAGTTGGTACGGACGCATTGGACATCAGCGAGACGAAGGCGAAAGCGACGTTCCTTGGCGAAACGCGCCCTGCCATGGGCCCAACTAGCCTCGCCGCCCGTGTGCGCAATCCTAGCGACGGGGTTCGTGCCACAGCGGTGCCGGCGAGACGATACATGCGGCACTTCCTGGCATACGCGGAGTTGCGCGCGCGCGCGCGTGATCGACGCGTGGTTCCTGAGTATGAGCTGTGAGCGTGGCCGAGTAAGCGTTGCAGAGAGGTCGTCAAGGATCACCAACTTGTACACTTGACGGTAGGAGAAGAGACGGGCTGCTAACGCGTATGAGGACAGTGTGCAGAGCCAGATTGTTGAGGCGCTGCTGTCGAATGAACTAGAACATGAAGAGTACATATTGCGCGGGGACGCGGGGCGAGATAATGAAGCCTTGACAACAAAGCATGGCGCGCAAAGTGCGACGAAGACGCCACTGGCTGACATCCACGCGGATCTCCGGGCGAACGTCGACTTGAAGAGCGTGCCTAATCTACGGTACCTAGAGAGGTCGGATTTGTTGGAGGGATGGCGTGATCCAGAGAGCTTGTTGGGTGAGACGAGGAAGAATTTGCAATAGACGTCGTGCAAAGAAGGAAAGGAAGGGAGGGACGATCGGCGGAATATCTGAGGGGTGGTAGCCTATCGACGTGACTTCATTGTGAAGACATTAGCGCTGAGAGGTAGACGTTAAAGAGACGTAGATCTAGTGAATATACCGCCTTCCCGGAAATGCTACGGTAGAGCTCATGAGCGCAAATGCCGATCTTGACGCGCGAAGACGGCCTAGAGTGTGGGGAGTTGCAGCAGCAAGCCGCTGGATGAGGGAAAGACGACAAAGACAGCAGATGTCCCCATACGGGCGGATGGTGATGGATCAGGAAATGAGTTGAACGGAGAACGAGAGAAGATCGACAATGCACAGGTTCGGTGAGAGCGCTGCTGTTGGGATTGTACGGGATGTGGTAGACCGTCCAACGAACTTTGCGTGGCATTTTCAAGCACGTCCTCATGTCGCTCGAAGAACAGCGACGAGCCGGACAGACCAACAGCGTGGTCCAGCCTAGAGCCTCCAACGACATTAGGACACGACGCGGGAATGCGCAAACGTACGTACCCAGAAATTCCAGAGGGCACCACACGCCTTTCTTGGCTTGGAGGCAGACCTATAGCGAAACGTATCCGATGAGCGCGGATGAGGGCGAAAAGACGTGAGTACTTACCATATGCAAACACTTCGCCGTGACACAGGTAAGGTGCGTAGTAGTCGCTGGGAGTACCGCAGCGTCCGAAGGAGGGAGGATTACGCCTTTATGGATCGAATCTCACTAACAAAAGAACGAAGCTATAGGCAAGACTAGCGTACCTCAGCGCGTCGACGTTTCCCAGAACGTGCGCGTGCACGAAACGCGACACGGGAACAGGTAATTGGGGCATTTGATAGCAAGCAGTTAGCTTGGAGAGAGGAGGCACGGGCTGCAAGTCAAACGTGCATGAGAATCGTACCCATCGAAAGACTACATCATAGCTCTCGGTAGCTCTCGCTTGCCTACGCGCAACAAGTAGTCTTCGTGTGATGACCGTCCTCCGCGACAACGGCAAATGAGGGTAGAGATGCGCCTCGTACGGGCTACTCACAAACGTGATGTCCTCGGACTCGGAGTTCCTTCCCCTCATCTAACGCACCCCCAGCGACGCCACCTGACCCTCATGACAAAACGCAAGGAAAATAGACGAAAACTCACGATGGTGATGAGACATCGTTCTCGTTCCCTGCTAACTCCTGAGAACATAACGCAGACCACAAGGTCACGGCAGCTCTCAACATGTCTCCGACGATCAGAGAGTCGAAGAGTAGGGTTGACTAAACGGCCGGAAATCGCTATTGGGCAGAGATTCACAAGACCCGCAGGCTAGAGGGAGCGCAGTGAGGACGGACGTCCTGACCGTGGCACATAGGAGCGTCAGAACCAGAAGGGGACTCACTATCAGTGCCGAGGAGAGAGAGAGACTTTTCCACCACGCTTGTACAACTCTACTAGAGTTTGTGTTCACCATTCTGTAGCATGAGCGGGCTGACCGGTTCTGGAACGAGAATCGTCCCCCGCGACGCGTCCATTGACCATTGAGGAAAGACGGAATTTCCATGCATGCATCCGCGATTTGGAGTCTATGGGTACGTTCTCCAGCAAAAGGCCTCCCATAAGCAGAAAAGGCTACCGTCTCGCACTGTAAGTGGAACCACGCGAGCGCGGCGTCGACCACGAGAGCCTCGGGAACTGGAGGGGTGGGGTCACGGAAGCGTTCAAATGTATGTAACAAGGAGAGGACAGCCGATACGGCAATCGAGCGCGCGGCGGGCGCCCGCGAGTCGTCGGTGCCGCGGCGGCGAGCTTCCGCCCACTCTCTTACCTTCCTCCATCCTCTTCTCCGTCTTCGACGCGGCTCAATGCCATAGGAAGAGGAAGTTAGCTCATGATAGCAATAGAGGCGACCGAGTTCGATATCAAGACGGCGTATAGGCAAAGGTCTTTGAAAGTCCATCCGGACAAGTACTGGTCCCTCGTCCTCGTCTCTCGCGCACCTTTACCCATACCCTCTACGCCCCTGGAATCGCGGAAACCCAGATGCAGGTACGAAAAACTCGACCATTCTGATCTAACGTGCGATGCTCACCAATCTATCGGCAGAGCGCAAGTTCTATAAGCTCATCCAGGCTCAAGAACTGCTCCTCGACCAACTCCGGCGGGCGGCCCTCGGTGCCAAGCTGCGCGCGAAGCAAACTCAGAAGGCGCGCTTTGCCAATTACGACGCGAAATGCAGGGGTCTTGTCGAGGAGCTGAAGGAGCGCGAGCGGGCCCTCAAGAAAGCACGCGTCGAGAAGGAGCGGAGAAGAAGGAACGTTTACAGGAGAATGAGCGCATCATGGAGAAAGGAAGGCGGTTGAAGGAGGACAGAGAGCGGGAGATGCAGAAGCGGCTGGCGGGGAGGGAGGTGTTGGAGAGGAAAGCACCAAACGAGATATAGCCGCCATCACCAGGTGAGTACAAGTCCTTTCGGCGAGGCAAGCTGCACGTTGTGGTACCTCGTCGTTTCTGTCTCTGATGTTTACACATAACTGCAGGTCTTCTAGATGCTACCGTTCTCGTGAAGTATGCCATCGCTGCCCATCCTACTCTCATTGACGCCGCAAGTTTGAGCGGTCTTCTTACGCCCTTTGGCGCAGTCCACGACGTTTCTATCGTCCTCTCCCTCAAACCCTCCCCTCCGAAGAAACCCAAGCGCGTTACCGCCGTCATTCGATTCAAGCAGACCGGTAGCGCGTTTGCTGCGGTTTGCGCGAGCGGCCATAAGGAGAGTGGGTTAGAAGGCGTAGAGGTGGATTGGGCGGAGGGTAAGGAGCCCGAACTCATCGGGTGGTTGAAGAAGACAGTGCATCTAGGCGGGGAGACGAAGAAGGCGGATGGTGAGGACACGCCAACAACGAATCCCTCGTTAGCAGACCACAAGATTTCCTGTAGTACGCCCGCCCCCGCACCAGCCTCCAACGGGGCTTTCTCATCTTTCCCATCAACCTTCGTGCGTACTCTTTCGCTCGTCCATGCGCTATAGCCCTCTGATAACCTTCTATCAGCCCGATTTCAACACCGCACCACCCATTTCTACTACACCCGTCGCGGCTGGGGTGGACTTCGAATCCCTCGCCCTCATGCGTATGCGTCAAGCCGAGCGTGAACGTCTTGAGCGCGAGATACGGGAACGCGAAGCAGCAGAAGGTGACTGAGCGGTGTTGGGTCTGAGTATGTATTCACATATATGTTCAAAGCCTATCCTAATTCCGAATACTTGGGTATCTGCAGAGGCCCATTCTACAGTGCGCCTTACACCTTCTCCGTGCTACCCCTGTTCCACTCGGCCTCAGCTTTCCTCTCCGTCCACCATGCCTCCTCATCTGGGCGCAGCTTTCCTGGAAAGAACGTAGGCAGGAGAGCTAGACCCGCCCCACGCTCCAACCTCTCCACTTCCTTCAGCGACTGCATCACCTTGTTGTCGTGCACGACCCGGGTCTGTCCCTTCGCAAAGCTGAACCCGAGTGCCGCGGGCCTGCGCCACATCTGCGCCGCATACGTGGCGTGAGCGACGCCCATCATGCAGAGCCCAAGCACGCACCACGCGTCCGCGATGGCGAGGCGCGAGAAGCCGAACCCCAAAGCACACCAGCTCAAGACGACCACGGGCACGGCGATGGCATTCGCGGGTCCAGGAGCAGGCGTACGTCCCCCGGCAACGTCTTCGAGCTTGATCGCGCCTTCCTCCCCAACAACGACAACAGCGTCTGTGGTGCCGTTCCCCGCGGTGACGCAGACAACCTCGCGTTTGCCCTCCGCCACGGTACGCGCGCTGAGTAGCTCGCGCTGGCGCTCGCGGCGCAGGTACGCCCACACCCCGATGCCCAGGATAGCGTCCAGCGCGGTCAGGGCGAGTACGGCGGACGACACAAGGCCAGAGCGGGCGAGAAGGGCGGCGACCACGATCTGCGCGGTGCTCGTGGCGAGCGCCGTGTACACCACAGGATCCTGAGAAGAATGGGGAACGCATGGCGGCTGGCGAGTGTAGAGGATCGTGACCCGCAGCCCGCGGCGGCGGAGCGCGTCTCCGTCCATATATCCGCGCAGGAGGTGTTCGAGCGCAGGAGCGCGGTTGGCGCGGGCGTGCCCAGTTTTGGCGTTGATGACGGTGCACGGCTCCGCCGTCCCCGCGGGGTTCGGTGCGGTGTGGCGGAGGAGGTAGCCGAGGAGCGCGCTGGGCCAGCCCGTGGTCATGGGCGCTGGGTAGGGTACAGATTGCGCGCGCGCGAGTAGGGGACCTGTCGTTATGAGGAGGATGATGAAGATGAGGTTGGGATGGCTCTGGGAGCCGTCCATCGTGGGTGATTGGACGCTGGGATGCTCCTAGTTGCTGAAAATGAACAAGGATGGTGGTTGTGTGAGAGGAAGGAACGTGGGGAAGTCGCTGCACGCGTGGCAGAGCTTATTTATGAAGCTCGAATGGCGCCCGAGGTCCCGGCGAACTCTGTGCACATTAGGTGCCTGTTGAGGGAGGCAGAATGCGTATATTGATAAACAACATATCGCGTACGCCCTCGGTTCCTGGGACTTGCTCGAGGGCTCACTCAGAACCACGCTCGCTTGCTATTTACAGCGTTCCATACGAGTATACAGGCATACGCAGTGCTACCCAGTATGTTCCGGAGCTGCACTTGCCTGTGCTAGCGTCCCTTCTAACGTCTCAGTTATACGGCGTGGCCGTGCGGTATGATGACTATCAGAGCCTTGTCACTATTTCCCGCCAGGTTGAATCGGGACATGATCTCAGGAGCATCATACCAACGGCTTGCCCCCATTCTTCTCCCTACTTACCCCTACGCTGACCTGGACGTCTCGAATGCCTTCTTCGCCTGTAGTAAAGATCACAGAACAATCAGCGTTCAAGGTTCACCTTCACTCCCGCCACCGCCCCAAGGGGCTCTGAACAGAGGCGTTCACGTACCTTCGCGGAAAATCCGGCATCCTCGAGCACCCTGAAGCCCACAGCAGCAAGGCCCGCAGCGACCTTAAGCGTCACCTCATGCGCCTCGCCCGTCCGTGCCGACTGGGTAAACTGTGGCGTGTGGTTGCCGCCGTCGGGCTCCGTCGGGATCGCATACGCGGGGTGGATAGCTGGGAGCGCTATACACCGACAGTTGAGACCTCGACCACAGATAGACGGATGGATAGGGGGAGCGGTGCTCACCGAATGTTACATTGCCCTGATCAAAAAAGCAAGATTCAGGTACATGGCGTCAGAGGAACGGGAGAGGAGAACGAGACTGGCCGAGAGGGAACTCACGAAATCGGTCGAGAACTTGGTACCGCCGTCGCTAACGTCGGTGTGGATGCCGTACGCATCACCCACCACGCGTGCGAACTCTGAGCCTGTGTCGATGTTGAGTTCCAGGTGTAATAACATCGAGGTTCCAGATGCACAGCGCACTTACCGAGGACGCTGTTATTGCGTAGCTCATAGTATCCTTCGCCCATGGTCACTTCGATTTTACACGCAGTAGCGTGAGCAGCAGCACTACATGCGGATCCCGTCAGTATCCCGCGGCAGTATGGGAATGTATGGCTTACTCAAAGCATGCCCGAACGCGCTCCCTGAGTACCTCCAGCTCGGCCCACGTCGGTGCGCGAACGATGTAGCGCAGCTTTGCATAGTCGGGGATCACTGAGGTATTCGGCCCGTTCTCAGTACGCAATGTTGAAGAAACGAGAGATATAAAACTGTACCATTAGGTGTCCAGTCGCGTCCCGATACGATGCCGTGGACACGTTGGTCCGGCTTGATCTGCTGGCGAAGGGCTGAGATGGCCGCGTAAGCGACGAACGCAGCATCCAGCGCGTTCTGGCCCTCCCAGGGCGCGGCTGCGGCGTGCGATCTGGAAAGGCACGAGCGCACATGAGCATATACGTTGAAGCTCCTAGCATCGGTGTAAACGCACCCGTGTCCAAAGAACTCGGCGTCGAGATGTTGACATGCCACGCCTGGCCACAGCGCTGCAAAATTCTCCGGTCCCGCGCTAGGATGGCTCCTATAGAACACGGCGAGCCGCACGGTTATACGGACGCTGCGGTCAGCTGTCTGGAGAATGACCCTTCCAGCCGCGAGCAGCCCAGCGCGAGCCAACTCACATGACACACGCGTCCATCTCGTCGTACGCGCCCCTCTCCAGCAGCTGGATCTTGCCCCCACCCGCCTCCTCGGCGGGAGTACCGAGAAGAACGACCGTCCCTGGGACGTCGTGGATCTCAAGCGCGGCTTTGATCGCAAGGGCGACGGCGGCACCGGACATAGCGATGAGGTTGTGCCCACAGCCGTGCCCGATCCCCGGGAGCGCGTCCATCTCGGAGTTAACGCCGATCACTCGCGGCGCCGACCCCTCGCCGCGCTTGGAGGAGACGCCATGGTGGGTGTATGCGGCACGGAAGGCAGTCTTGAGGCCGAGGTAGTGCGGCGTGACGGTGAATCCGTGGGAGGACATGAACGACGTCAGCCGGTCGTGGGCGTATCTAGAACTTGTTAATTGAGATGCAAATTGCGGATATCCAGAAAACCCACTTTTCCTCGTACATGAGTTCCGGGTGTTCTAGACGAAATCACTGTTAGGATATCACGAAATACGGAAAACTAAGAAGGGCGTACCCCAGATATCGAGAGCGAGTTTGCGAAGTTCCGGAGAGAGCTCCTTCAACTTGCTTTCAATAGTGTGCATGACCTCCGCCGAGAGACCATCAGATTCAGTATACGCAGGTGGCTTCTCTGAGGCACTGGTATTCTTCTCCGTGCCAACAGTACGATCTTCATACCAGTCGTGAACGAAGCGGATGTAGCTCGGCGGCTATGCGGATAGGGGTTACTGCATCAGCGAACCAACACCATAACCATATAGACCAAGATAGAGTTACGCACTATCTCATGAGCATCGTTTCTCGTTTGGAGAGTTGTGGGGGCAGGTGCGGTACCTGAAGGCCCTACAGGCGTTTTATTTGCCTTTTGCTTGATCCTGAAGAACCGCGGGAAACACCCAGCCTGGACATCATCGGAACCTAAAGGCTCTGACAATGTGGACGAGGTCGCTGAGAGCTTAGAAGACATGGCTGCTAGAACATCGTCAGCGCTGGCAGCGGCGAGAGAGACACTGGGTTGGCTGACCGTCGTCGTGGTCGCACGTAAAGACTGGCGCATTCAGCACTCTACGGCGTCCCAGAGTCACGACCCCGCGCCCTAAATGGATTTCGGAGGTCGGTTTCTCCAGCGGAAGGCGATGACCAATGGTCCGTGGTTCACGCACGAACGCAACTGGTTGGGTCCGCGCGTCCATAAACGGTAGGACGCAGGTCCGAGTCGGCGCCACACCGACGTACTCCGCTATTCGCGTTGTTGGTTCGTACAGTAGTGCTCATCGCTGCCCCGCACACATGCGAGCTTTCCCGACGCTCGCATGCACTCCTTCAAGGCTCAGCCTCGCGTACAAATCGGCTCCAACGTGCTCGCGGGGTCGATCCAGTAACA
The DNA here is from genome assembly GCA_002150815.3 of Grammothele lineata. Classification (NCBI taxonomy): domain Eukaryota; kingdom Fungi; phylum Basidiomycota; class Agaricomycetes; order Polyporales; family Polyporaceae; genus Grammothele; species Grammothele lineata. The sequence continues at coordinate 184,354 of NDFF03000126.1, read as the reverse complement.
CCAGCGCCGACTACCATCGGAATCCGAAGCTCGTCGCGAATTTCAATGCGAGGCGTCAAAAGTGGGTATTCTCGTCTCGTCTCGATGTTGAGTACAAATTTCCCCCTGTAAACTCTGCGTCAATAGCAGATCGACTTCAGCCTAGGACCTACCGGTATGTTGAAATCTTGAAACTCGATAGTCAGAGGTGAAAGTCTTCTGAATGAAAGATCATGGGCATCAGCGGAGTTGCCAAAAAGAGAGCTCGGGCGGCAAATGACGTGATGACCCCTAACCCTAGCCACCGGGTTCCGAGGTGATTCCGCCCGTTTGCTGACAACGACTTGCCAGACGATTTGTTCGTCGACAAGCCAATTTAACTTCGTAGACCTCAACGACATCCATCTCTCTCATAGACACCAATCGTAAAGTACGCTGAAAAGCGATCATGGCCTCTTCGTCTGCCAAGAAGGTACTAATGCTCCACGGGTAAGCATAATTACTGAGGTCAGTGTACCGGGAGTTGTGCTGATTCGCTGAGCACTTCAGGTACGCCCAGAATGCCAACATCTTCAGCAAGAGAGTATGTTTGCATCACTAGCCGACCACTATAATTGACAACGCTAAAGCGTGCGCGTGCTAGATGGGCGCGCTTCGAAAAGCGTGCAAAGATATAGACTTCGGTAGAGCACTCTCAATCAGCTTGTCTGCGTGACTGACTCGGCGCATTCTTTCACAGTGTTCATGGACGCGCCGCACGTCCTCACACCAGTGGACCTCACGGAAACCTTCGGCACCGCATCTGATCTCGACGCTGTGGGCGCCTCGGAAACATCGGACGACGATCCGGCCATGGCTCCTCGAGGATGGTGGCATCCCAAGTCCGACCGGGCGCAAGCCAGCATGGAAACCTCGATTCTGGCAATCCGAGACCTCTTAGTCAAGGATCACTACGAAGGCATATTTGGATTTAGGTGCTACTTGTCCGCCTATCTGATAGATAGCTTTTGCTAACGCCGCTCTCAGCCAGGGGGCAGGAATGGCCGCGATTATGGCCGCATTGGTAAGCAAAAATCGATCACTGTCGAGCCTCACACCGAAGTAACGTTTTTTTTTCCAGCTGGAGAAACCCGAGGCGCTTCCATCTTTCCTGGTCGACGGGAAGCCGCCCCACCCACCTCTGTGAGCATCCTCACGGTTCAAACCGAATGACTGTCACCGAAAGCGAGCGCGTCAGGACGTTCTGCATTGCTGCCGCAGGTTTCAGACCGAAGGGCGAGCTTTGTGACGCTATCTTCTTCCCCAGCTATTCGACGCCAACGATGCACATCATCGGACACACGGACGTCATCGTCGTGGAGGAGCGCGCCAAAGAGCTTGTAGACGTAACAGCGAACAAGCGAGTCGAATATCACGAAGGAGGTATGTGTGATTTACACTTCTGCACGCAGAATGTGTTTGAACAGGATACATTTAGGTCACTTCATTCCTTCCAAGGCCAACTGGCGAAACTTTCTCAAAGCGTATCTGAAGGACCCGCTAGGTGACGTACCCTCGCCGTCACCCAACGCGCCATCCCAGCCCGCATCAGGCACTGCGACGCCAGCAACGCCATCTTCTTGAGCTAGAGGTTAGTCTAGAAATATTCACGAAGCGTTTCATGGACAATACCTAACTTGTTCTAGAACTAGAGCCGAAACATAGACGTAGTACAATCCGAGACATCCATGGGGCCCCAACCTGGTATAATTTATAGGGTATAAGTTCATGTCTAGTTCGTGAGCATAGCACCATCAAAGCAAAGCGAGACGTCAGATACAGCAAATAACAACGCTAAGGTGATCTCTTGTGAGGTATGGGAGGTTTGGCGGTGGGCATAACCTTGGGTACGTTGGGAGGGGGAACAGGGGACACGGTTGGGGGTTTAGGTAGCATTGGCTTAGTATTTTCTCCGCGCTTCGTCGCGACATCCAGTTGTCCGTTACCCGCCTTCACCTCGGCTTTCTGTTTCTTGCGAGCTGCCCGTCTCTCCGCCTCCGCGTCGTCTAACATTTTCCGTTTCCTGTCCCAGTATGCCTGCTCCTCCGGCCAGAGCTTGCCAGGGAAGTATATGGGTAGCAGCGCAAGGCCGACTCCAGGCTCGCGCTCCTCTGCCTTCATGAGTGTATCCATCACCTTCTTCTCCTTGATCACGTCTCCCTTCCTAGTCGGTTCAAAGTAAAACCCCAGTGCGGCCGCGCTCCGCGTCGCCCCTGCCGCAACGACGTTCTGCACCATCCCAAGCCCACCCACCGCTAGAAGGAACCACGTATCCTCCTCGAGGCCCTCGACCGTGAGCAAAAGCACGACCCAAAGCGCCGCGAGCCCCCCAGCGCACACGCTCGTCGTGAGCCTCCGCCGATCCCTTCCCGCCGCGAGGTCCTCCAGGCGCAGCCCCGCACGGTCGCTAACGACGACCATCGCGAACGCGCTCCCGTTCCCGCGCGTGAGCACCGCGACTTCGCGCCCCTTGACCGGGTCCACGCGCCTTGCCGCGTACTTCTCGTCCCGCCATTGAGGAAGGCCGCTCCCTACGAGCGCGAGGAGCGTCCCGCCTGCGGTGATGACGAGGACGATCCAGTTCCCGCGTAACGCCCCTGGGATGGCGGCGATCGCGAGCTGCGCGAAGATCACGGCGACCCCGGACCAGTACAGCCAGTCGCGCGCGGGGATGCCCGTCGTTGAGCCCCTCCCGCTGCCACCACTGCGGTCGCACGCGGTGCGGAAGAACGCGACGGCGAGCGGACCGCCCTCGAGCGGCTCGCGCGCCTCGTGGTCGCGCAGGAGACGACCCAGGACCCAGCTCGCGTTCGCGCGCGCGTGGCCCGTGCGCGCGTTCGCCACGAGCGCCGCACAGTCCGGGGGCGGGAGGAGGCGTCCATCTCCAACGGCGCTCGTCAGCGCGGCGACGGAGTACCCGAGCCAGCCGAAGGAGAACGCGACGGGGCACAAGGGGCCGGGCCCGGTGCCCGCGAGCTGGGCGACGGCGCGCTGGACGATGTCGCCGCCGATGATCATGAGGACGTCGAGGATGCCGCTTGGGTTCGTCCAGGAGGCGGCTTGCGCGGAGAAGGCGGGCCCGACGTCGGCGGCGCTTGTGCCTGCCGGGTCGCGTGGGGCGAGGTTGAGAAGCGTGCGGAGGAGGGGCGGGGGCATGGTGGAGGGTAGAAGGAAGTTTGCGCGTTTGAGAAGCGCGAGGCTTATAGCTTCCCACGTCTTGACTTTCTTGGATCAAGGCGGTTCGCTTGCCTTACGGCACTTTTCTATTGCATGGAAGACGAGCTCCTCCAGTGCTCTCCCTTGGCATGTTGGCAGCTAGCCTTGGAGACGGAGACAAGAGGTGCCGACGAGACGCACAGCCGAACGTGCTGCGTGACGTGAGTATGGTGCTGAACAACGTGTAAAGGAAAATAGATACAGCGAGATGAGGTATACATAGAGCGTAGTCGGTGCAACGACGACGTGACAGAACGTCCGGGACAACGCGGAAACGAAATACCACAGCGTATTGGGAAACTCCAGCAGGTTACAGTGCCAAGTCCGGTCGGAGAACGGAGAAGATGATCGTGAGGGTTCGTGAACTAGGAATTGCGGTCGTAGCGAGGCCGATTTACGCGCGCATCTACATCTGTTCTACACCCTCGGCGCAAAGGCCGCACCCAATGCACTCCAAGCACGCTGCACAAGAGGGTGAGCTCAAGATTGGGGATAGTAGACAAAAAGACTCACCGAGACCTCCACAGCATGCGCACAAGTAGCACGGGCAGCAGAGCGGATTCTGGAAGGATTCGCGGCAGCACCAGGCGCTTAGGCAGATCCCAGCAATCACTACCAGGAAGAGCCCGACGAAGATGATGATAAGATACACTGTTGCTCTTGATGAGTCTCGTTCGACAACACAGCCAGGAGAGAATATACGCACGTTTATGGTTGACGAAGGTGTTATTCGAGCTGCCAGAACTTCCGTCGGACTGCCGCTTGACGAAGCCGCTAACAGCTGCCCACGCGCTGCCTGTGTCGTCGTCCGTGAGACCGAGCGCGGTCAGCCACGATGCGTTGTTGAAGTAGGCGTCCCAGAGCGCGAGGAAGACGAGGAAGAGGAAGAAAGAGACCACGCCAAGGAGGACAACGGACACGATGCGTCGAGCGCGGGCCTTGCAACGACAGCGACGAGGCGCGAATGCTTCCGCGTCGGCGATCTGTGCGTACTGGCTGTGTCCCTTCTCATCAATGAGCTCGTAGGGTACCACGGCGGGAGCGCGGACGGCGAAGGGTTGGGACGTGACGGGCATCATGCCTGAGGAAGGAGAAAACGTCAGTGAGAGGGCTGCGAGCGGATTTGACAAGATATAGGGTATGAAGTTGCGTCCGTCTATCCCCGACCGAGCGCAGAGGACGTGCGCAGTAGGGCGTACTAAGAACCCAGAAATCCTAGCACGTTGTCGAGGCCACGACACGGAAGCCGGCTTTCAGCTTCTCTGAATCCTCGTGCACGGTAAACCGTACATGATCACTGCCACAGGAGTTCTGGCGCGACCATAACCTCCACGCCGGTCTAAGGATAGACGGGTGCTTCCTCCCAGCACGAGCCGGAGACGCACAGGGCGCTCTGCGGCCACCACTGCCGAAACACCAAAACAAGAGCAAACAAGGGGCTTACTTGGGCGGTATGAGATCAGGGAATTAGGGATATTCGACAGCTGCACTACCCAGAGGCAGTTTCAGAACGGCGAGCTGGAGTGAGTGGAAGGGGGAAGGGAGACGAGGACGGCGTTGCCAGGCTCGTGTGCTTTATCCGCCTTTTGAATGACGTACTAGGCTTGGGGCGGCTGTGCGCAGAAGCGGGCGCTTCTAGCCTGTGCTTGGCTGCGCAGTCGGGGACGGACCTCGGCCTGGCGGCGGCCCGGAGCCAGGTGTTGCCCGGCCGGGCTCCGGAGCCAATCACGGCCGGACAGAGCCCGCTGCGCCGACCCGCCAACGTCGACGACTGGAAGTGCTGAGAATGAGCTCGGCCTCGTATCCTCCTCACGACAACCACGCAGAGAGCTCTCAGCATGCCGCAAAGTCCTCTTCGGGCCTCACTTTCGTCCTCCCTCCCCTCAGCGCGCTCAAGGCGCAGAAGCCCAAGAAAAAGATCAAGCTCACCTACGAGGAGCCCGTCACGAAACAACCCAGGCCTGTCAAGCTCAAACCCCTCAGGGAGGTCCTCACAAAGCTCATAACCCAGATAAAGAAGTGCGTATCACCTCTCCGAAGCGATATCTTGAGCCATATTGCTAACCGCAATCCACAGGAAAGATGATTATGCTTTCTTCCTCCAGCCGGTGGACCTGACCGCGGTCCCCAATTATACCGATGTCATCCCCAGACCTATGGATTTTGGCACGATCACCAGCAAGGTGGAGAAGGGAAAGTACAGGTCATTGGAAGAGTTTGCGGTGCGTTTCTCTCCTTTTCATCGATTTGCGATTTGTTTTCTCTGCACCCCTCCTTTTTCTATCAGCCTCCTCAGCGCATATACCACACTCGATCCCTTTCTTCATACTCTAGAGTTTGTGTATGCGCTGTTTATCGATTGTCTCCTACGGGGGTTTTCCGCCCGGTGAAGGCACGCACCGTCTGGCCGTCCCTCCTATTCGTGCAAAGCTTCTCTTCACCTGATTTTGTTGCGACATTCACACTCCTCCCTCCGCGTTCTACTTCCCCTATCCGTGGTGCGGATACCCCTTCCTCTTTCAAGGCGTACCTGTGTTTTCGCGCGGTTGATGGTGGAGATGCGAAGCCCTACACTGCCCTCTTCGCAGCAGCACGTAAGATCACGTCTGTCCCTAAGACGCGATGCGAGATATGATGCGTTGCAGCTCGAGTGTTCATCCAGGATCAACGTTTGCGTTTGTGCGCCACGCTGAACCGTGTTGTTCTCGCGAGTATGCGAGTGGTGGTCCGGTCAAAGATGAATGCTTGTGTTGTGTACTGCCCAGTTCTTCCTGCCTCTATACATCTTACGACGTTGTTACTGATCAAAACTCTCTTTATAGTCTGACGTGAAGCTCGTAACGACCAATGCGAAGACGTTCAACCCTGCCGGCACCATCTACCACACCGAAGCCGACCGCATAGAGGCCTACGCCCTCGACCACATCACCAAAGCCGCGGCCACCGTCATAGAATACGAGACCGACTGGAACATAGACGTAGAAAAAGACGACGAGCCGGTCACGCTAGACGACGATGGTGCCGCGGGTGGCGTAGAGGGGTCTGTCGTGCCTGGGACGCCGATGGACGTGGACGAGAGCCGTGCTGGCTCGCCTTCGCTCGCGTTGGCGCAAGTCGGCGGGAAGAAGGGGAAGGGGAAGAAGCCGATGGGTGTGTCGGAGTCCCTCGAGCCGGATGGGGGCTTGCCGGGTGCCAAGGACGGGCTGGGAGCGTTCCCTCCAGGCTCGGACTGGGCAGAGCTTATGCTGGCGCTGAAGCTCAAAGGTACGCCATAACTGTTTACTCGGATATGTTCTCTTTGTGAACGCTGTGATGCAGGCAAGCGGTATCGGACGAAGAAAGAGCGTATGCGGATGGAGAGGGGCGGTCCGCCTATGGCAGCGGATGGTAGCCTAGACTATCCAGAAAGTGAGTTATACTGCCTCACGGAGTTATGCAAGCGAACTAACAAAGGTATTAGTGGAAGACCCCTTCTCGGTCCTCTCAGCCGCCGTCCCCGAACTAATGTCAAAACCTTACCTCACTCCCGTCTACCCCACCCTCGAGCCCTCTTCTTCCACCCTACCACCTCTTCCCGCCCCCGTGCACGTCATTCCAGCCGCAGACGTCCCCACATCTCACATCCCCGCAACCGCCTCGTCCTCCCAGCCAAAGCTCAAAAAGCACATCAAACCTGCGAAGCGGCGGCATTGGGTCATCAACCGCAACGCCCCCACCCGTGGGCGGGCTCGGGACGCCGCCCCCGAGGAGGAGTCCGAACCTGCTTGGAAGGCATCGCGCGAGCCGGCTCCGATGGACTTTGGCTCGTTCGGTGTGCTGCCGGCTCTGCTTGTGGAGGAGCGGAAGGTCACAGATGTGGGCGCAGCGCTGGGATCGCAGAACAGGTTGTTCGAGGTGTTGAGGGATAGCGTGCGGGTGAGTAGCAACGCAGTTCCAGCGTCGCCGGACGTGAAGATGGATGCGGATGCAGAAGAGGACGCGTCGTATTGGGAAGGGAAAGGTGGGGCAGCGGAGGCGTACATCCGCGATGTTGTGTATGGTGGAGTGGACGGGGCGGCGTACGTGAGGAGTCTGGCGGAGTTCTTGACCCCTTCAGAACCTATCGTGAGTGTTTCTACCCTGACGGTCCTGCGTAGACCCATCCTCAATGAGTATTTGTAGCAGCGTAATGGCGAACCACCGACATACGGGGCGTTAGGCATGCCCGTCGCCCGATGGGTTGAAGACAACATCGTCAACCCATTGACGGGCGGTCGCCATCGCATCCTCCACGATACTGCCAAGCTACTCAACGGCCTCCCACCTACCCCGCCTCTCTCCCGTCCATCCTCGCCTCCCCAGGTCACCACGCCCCTACCCGCAGATGTCCCCCTTCCCACTCCTACCCCAGCTCTTGCCTCCAACGCACCTCCCATCGATATCCCGCACCAAATCGACCTCTCCCTCCACGCATATCCAGCCACCGCCCGCGCACTCGCCTCACTTCGCACTATTCTCGGTGGGAAAATCGACCTCGCCGCTCTCCTCCGTGCCCCGGACGAGCTTTTCCGCGCCGAAGACGTCTGGGCTGGGCGTGCGTTCATCGAGCGTCGCCGGCGGGAGATGGACGAAGCACTCGCGCGCGACCCCGAGAAGAACGCGGCGGCGTACCTCCAATGGGCGATCGCGGAGCATCGTGAGGCTGAGGCGAGTGCCAACAACGTGGGAGAAGGGACTGGGGCGTCGGACGAGGCGGCGATGCTCGCGTACGCACTGGACGTCGCAGCCGATGAGATCCTGCGCCTCGCAAACAACGAACCCGCGACGGATGCGAAGACGGAGGAAGCGGACGGCGAGGCGATGGTCGAGGACGGCCCGGCGCCGGCGCCGACTGCAGCGAAGCCCGGCCCGGACTCGGATAAGGGCGAAAGCAAGGCCGCAGCCGCTCTGCCCGCGGACGCCGACGGCGATGTCGTTATGCAGACCGACGCCGACGATGGCGACCAGGGCGGGGGGCCTGGCGGGGGCGGTGCGCCTGCGCCTGCGCACACGACGCCTCAGCCGCCTCCTGGCCCGTCCTCGCCCCCTCCCCCGATGAACGGCTCCGCAGCCGTAAGCGCTGGACCCTCGACGTCGGCCGCTGCGGATGGCGGAGACGGGGTAGGGGTAGGGGCCGGGGTCGGGGTCAAGATCGAGGGAGCCTCGACCAAGAGCAAGGAAGCGGAAGCGGGGGAGGTCGAGGAGGACCCGGTGCTAAGGAAATTGCGGCTCAACCTGCTTGCGCTCGCGAAACGGGCACCGCTCGACCAGATCACGAAGCTGCCCCCCGAGCTAGTGCCCGCGCACCTGCGGCACATCGTGCCCACCGCGGACGCGTGAGGGTGGCGTGAGGGCGTGAGGGCGTGAGGGCGGTCTATCGTTGTAGCTCACGCTGTGCTATAGGACGTTTGTATGGAATAAGACTGTTGTACACGTTATAGTCTCTTACCTCAGCCCCTATTCGGAGCTGCCATCTCGTACGCATTATCGCTGCCTGCAGCACCGATATCTCCGTCATGTCCCTGCTTCTGAATACGTGTGGCTCTTCGTCAGTGTTGATCGTGGGGCTTTACTGTTTCCATGCCGTGGATAGACCCAAAACTCCAGTTCGATGAGCGACAAGCGTACACTTGGTGAAACAGCGACCGACTGATGATGCCACAGTCGACCTCGGGCTTCGTTCTGTATATTGTTGAGACCTAATCTTTGCCTAATCTACACGTCACAGTACGGAGCGATGTGTGTGTTCCGAAAGATGGCCGCACTGTTTGGATCCGCGAGCGATACTATAACACTGAAGAAGCCGTAGCGCGTCGAGCTTTAACCCCTCTTCCATCCTACGACGTAAACACTTGTGCCGCGGCAGTTGGTCGACGAGGATCTCGCCGTCGATGGAGAATCCTTCCGTCCTAGATATTTTCCGGAGCAAGCCCACGCGCGCGTCGCTTGGCGTGGCCATCCCGTCCGCGACCCCGACGGCGACGGCGACGTGCGTGAGCCGCGGGAAGTCGTCCAAGACGATGCCAACTGGGCATCGTCGACGCACACAGTGAAGTACCGGATGAACTGCAGCTCCTGGAGGAACGCCGAGCGGAACACCTTGACGACGTCGTTGAAGGGCGTGCACAACCCCGGATCCAAGGCATCCATGGTGCAGTGCTTGAGATCCGAGTCGTCGTCGCTGTCGTGAGGTCTCTCCAGGCGCATCATCGGCCCCTCGTTGGCGGGGTTCTTAACATTGCAGGAGGGCTTAACGGAGGTGTGAGAGTATGGTACAACATGTACCGGGATGGTAGTAACCACTCAGATTGACGTACCCATTCGAATAGTACGTCTTTCATTCAAGACCGTCCGACTAAACTCGATGCTTGGGCACCCTCCTAAACATTCACGTCGTGCCGCTATCGCATCGCATACTACTAGGATGCTCACCACTGAATACGCTGGCTGGTAAGCATGAGAACCTGACCGCGAGGCTTCGTTCCCTCAGGCTCTGATAGCATGGAGCACATGTATGTCGTTACCTGGCACACTGCGCGCAGTCCCCGACGCGGGGTCGGCGATCATGGCGGTTGCGGGGAAAGGCGGATTGTTGCCTTTTCCGGAAGGTCATCGCCCCGGAAGAGGAAAGCGCCGGCCCTGAGTCTGGCCCGTTCACGCTTGTTCTGTTCGTCCACTGACCGCTGCACCGTCTCGAGCTCCTCTTCTCGGCCGCTATTTTTGCTTCGCAGGTAATGATTACTCGCAGCCTCCTGCGGCGGCAGGTGCGCCACATCGAATCTCCGCTACCTACGCTGACACGCAGTCGCCGCGGCGCTCCAGATCATACTGAAAATCTTACAAATGGGACGAGCGAAGAACCCACGATCAACGCATAGACAAAGCCGTGTCAGTAGGAGGCACCCATGAGACAGCAATGCTTCTACCGCTTCAGCGTGATACACACCCGGGCGGTCCGAAGGAGGGCTGCAATACTGGCTTGTCATAGACACTTACCCGCAGCGGCATCATGGTGTCCCAAGTTTAGCCATAGCATGCGATGGGATTCCGCCTTCCTGCGCAGCCTCGCAATCTGCTCGAACTACTCCACCCCTTCCGCTTGCTGCGCAAGACGCTGCGGTCCCGACGGCCGGTTCTTTCGTAAGTACTACTACTCCGCGCCGATCGTATTCCACACTCACTCACGTTTGCCCATCTCCACTCTCTCTCTCGCTTTTGCCTTCTCCCCTTCACACTATGTTCTCTTCTAGCAGTGACAGCAAACTGCCTCGCTGGCTTCCCGTTCACTTCCTTCGCGAATGTACTCCACGATCCCTCCGCTATCGAATCCTCGCTTTCTCGCTGGCAATGTCTATGATGGTGAGTGCCCGCCGTGTTCAACGCCCCACGCCCCGCAATGCTTACAACGGCTGTAGCTATCCGTATATGCTGTCTTCCGACACCCTGAATATGTCCGTCTCGCCTCCACCACCTCCGGGCTTGAGGTCGCGGAGTTGTCTACGTCGACTACGACGAGTCTCGCTGCCGAGCCGACGTCTCCATCCCAGGGCGTATATTATGTCAACGGCACGCGCCGTGCCAACGCGGTCATCCTCATGCTCGCGCGCAACTCCGAGCTCGAGGATGCCGTCTCGAGCGTCCAGAAGTTCGAGCAGCGTTTTAACGCCGCATATAATTACCCTTGGGTGTTCCTCAACGAGGTGCCCTTCACCGACGAGTTTAAAGAGTGAGTCCTCCTAAGCCATCCAGGTATTCTCAGGGGGCTCAGACGGCGTGCGGATGCGCAGGAGGATCAGTGCAGAGATCAACGGGTCGGTCGAGTTTGGGTTGATCCCGCAGGAGCACTGGTACCAGCCGGACTGGATTGACGAGGACAAGGCGTCCGCGAGCAGGGCGGAGATGGTGGCGTCTAACGTTATTTATGGAGGTGCGTCGCGCTCCGACACGCCTGTTACTCATGTAGCTGACAGTGTCCGGGCGAATAGGCAGTGTATCGTACGTTCTCTTTGGCCGCGGCGGTCCGAGAGGGCCATGCTGACTTGCTGCGTAGATATCGCAACATGTGCCGGTTCAACTCTGGTGTAAGTACTTCGGCGGAGGCGCTCAGAGCGATGTGCTCACGCTCGATCTGGCGTAGTTCTTCTATAGGCATCCTCTCCTTCTCAAGTACAAGTGGTACTGGCGCGTCGAGTGAGTCTTCGATATGTTTCCCTAACGTCCGAGTATCGCCTGATGATTGGATGGTCAGGCCCAACGTCGAGTTCCTTTGCGATGTTGATGAAGATCCGTTCCTCTTTATGGAGGACAACGATAAGGTCTACGGTAAGCGTAGTCGTCTTTCACCCTCCTCGGCCCCGATTGACGGAGAGGTAATTAGGTTTCACCATCTCACTCAAGGAGTGGCCGAAGACGATCACCACGTTGTGGAGCACGGTCAAAGGTAAGCCGTCCACGTGTAATGTCCATGCCATGCTAACCACCCGATCACGTCCAGAATTCATCGATGCCAACCCGCAGTACGTCGCGCCGAACAACTCGATGGGGTTCGTCTCGGAAAACAACGGTGATACTTACAACCTCTGCCACTGTACGTATCTCCTACATACCCTACACGCGATTCGCGGCACGTTCGGCTGACGACCATGCGTCGCGCGTAGTTTGGAGCAACTTCGAGATTGCGAACATGGAGTTCTGGCGAGGCGAAGCGTACACCAAATTCTTCGATCACCTCGAGTCGAAGGGCGGGTTCTACTACGAGGTTCGTCCCCCTTCTCTTCCCGTCCCTCGATCACACCCGCACCCGCTTCCATACATGACGCCATCCCCTCATTTCCCGGACATGCGCGCGTCCCTCACCCGTCCCGTCCGATGTGAGCGTGACGCTCACATTCTTCCATAGCGCTGGGGAGACGCGCCCGTGCACAGCATAGCCGCCGCCCTCTTCGCGCGCAAGGACCAGATTCACTTCTTCAACGAGATCGGTTACCGGCACCCGCCATTCACGCACTGCCCAAACAACTATGCCCTCCGTAAGAAGAAGAACTGCGCCTGCAACGCGTGGGGGAACTTCGGTACGTTCGCGTCTCTCTTCCCGATTGCGTCATAAGTCGTCGCCGTGGCCGTCGCACCCACCCTCCCGAGCCGCTGTTGCGCGCGGGCTGCGCGTGTCTTCCTAGACACCCGTGCACGCACTGCACGCCTTTATGGTGACATGTTCTGAGCTCCGTAGACCGCACGGATATCATCCCGGGGATCGGAACCGTCGCGGCGCCTGGAGTTCGGACCCGCGCCTTGCGCGGCGAGTGTCACCGCGGCGCGCGATTGCGGCGGTATCGGCGAACTCACGGCCGGGTGCGGGTACGGGTGGGCCGCGCGCGCCGCGCGGCGTCCAAGGCTCAAGCGTCCGAAGTCTATGCACCTCCATGCTAATCTTCTCCCCTTTCCGTCTGTGCTACAGATCGTAACCCGTCGTCCTGCCTGAGCAAATGGCAGCGTGTGACGCAGTCGTGAACTCCCGCTGCAGTGCTGACGTGCGCGTCCGGCGCAGGGCGCGGACAAACTTCTGTATCACTACGTCCTCAGGGCTCGACGCCGCGGGCCTCCCGGGCCCCCGCGGATCGCGTGCGACCGCCGTTGCGCCACGGCGCGCCTCTCGACACCCACCCGCCGTCCTCGCGGCGTTGAGGTGTCGAGACGCGGGGTTCTCCCTGTGGCGCGTCGGTGGCAGGTGGTCCTCGCCGCTCGGAAGCAGCCTTCCTCGCCGTCGTGCGGGCTGATAGCGGAGATAGCCTCTCCGGCGCCACGAGCGACGCATCGACGTCAGCTCGAGAGACGGCGCTGGTGTGGTTGTGGTTCGTCGGATTCGAACGTCTACGTATATGGACTCTCGCTCGCTGGCCTCGCGCGGAGATTGAATGTATCACCAGCCTGTGTCGTGGGTCGTGACTCACGCATACTTAAGGACAATCACAGGGACGATGCTTCGTAGTGTACTCTCGCGATCCAATCTCACTCGTTATAACTTATCATGTGCGTAGCACGTCGCAAATTGTGGCAGATTCAAGATTTCGTATGGCATCCGTTCAGATGTCATGATACTCGCCTGCGAGCGTGTCTGGATGTCCGTCTTGTTCTGTCTTTTTCTCGCGCTCGGACAGCTAAATCACGGAATCGTGGGCGTGTGCGCCGCGCGTCATGCCACGCGTTCGCAGGGAAGGGTGTGGCTGAGAAAGGTACCGTTCCGCCGGGCCGCCATCTGGGTTGAGGGCATCTCGCGCGCGCACACAGCTGGGCATAGGGGAATGACGGGTCGTAAATTCATCAGGCGTAAGTCGTAACGGACGTAAGTACCGTAGCGAATTAGGGTATAGCGTGGAGGGCCGTAGAATGTCATGAGCAACAATACTAAGGTAGGGGTGGGGGAGTATAACGAGGCTCTAAGAAGTAGTATGCACAGGGCGAACGGGGACAGCGAGAAAGCGACGAAGAAGAGATAACGATACAAGGAAGAGCAGCAGAGACGATGTCCGAGACAATAAGGATACCGGAATGATGTCGACGCGCGCGGAGACCCGCACGCACGCGAGGAGCAAGCCCCACAAGCCTAGTGCGCATAGAGCGTACGTTGGGCCGGGGGCTGCTCGTGGTACGCCAGCGAAATGGCATGGCGCATTTTTTGGCGAGTGGCTTCCAACTGCCAGGGCGAGTACGCAGCGTACCCCATCGCCCCACAGATAGACATGAGCCACGCCTCGAGCAGCGAGCGCGTCCACTTGACGTTGCGCTGGCGATGGCCGAGGCGGAGAATGCTCGCGATGTCTTGCGGATCGTGCTTCTCGTAACGCACGAGTTTGAGCGCCACGGACCAAGCCCAGCTCACGCCGATGAGGACGAGGCCGGGCGAGGTGAAGAGGGTGTTCACGCTCGTGTTATTCGACGACACGGCGTCGACATAAATCGGATCAAACTTCTTCCCGTACGTACTGCGCACGACGCAAAAAGAACACACCAGTCAGCACGGCGCTCCCGAAGAACATGACATTTCTGTTCCACGCCTCGGAACATGCAGGGGAAAAGAATTGTTTTAGTGCACGCAAGAGTCAGAGTAGGACGGAAGGACATTGACTCATGGAAGACCCAATTTTTCACCCCTGCACGTCCCTGAGCGCTAAACGGAGGCGGTTGTCACGCAGCAACGAAAATTGACACACTCACTCTCTGGACATGGGGAGCGCGACGTCGGCGGCGGCGTTCATCCAGTCCGCGCCGAGGTTGTACACACGCGCGGTGGCCTTGATGCAAGTGAGAAGGCGCGGGCCTGCGTCAGAGACGCCGCGAGCGAGCCACTCGGCCTCAAAGGCGCGATGGAGGTAGTCGACGTCACGAGTAGACTCGCGGCAGCCGAGGAGGGGATGAAGGACCATGACTGCACCACCGTGTACAACCAGGCGTACGGTGGATGGGAAATATTTCTGAAGACGCATCGAAAGGTCGTGGAGGGCGCCAAGGAGGAGTTGGCGGTTCATGATGACCTCGTTGCGTTTGGGCAGAGGAGACGAAGACGAAGAAGAGGGTGTTCTGCGCGACATGCTTGTATCCAAAGAGCTGCAGAAGGCTGAGGAGGAGCGAAAAACATTAAAGGGGGTATCGACGGCTGGAAGCCTTTTGTAGGGAGGGCGAGAGGAGGCGGAAGGAAGACGTCCAGCTTTTTGTCTAGCGACAAAGCGCCCACGGTGCCTAAGGGGGCAAAGCGTCCTCCCGCCATCTAAGCGAAACAACATCATCGCGGCGGTGTTTCGGCCCTCCCACTTTTGATTCCGTGCGCCGTCTCCTCTCCGCGGCACCGCCCGCAAAGGTTCCGTCTCGTCCGCCGCACTCCTTCTCCATCCCTCGATGCTGATAGTACTCCTCTCAATTCCTCACCCCGCTAGCTCCGCTGCGGCACCCTCGACCCTATCCTTCTCAGATGACATCCAAGAGCCAGATATGTACGCTGCCTGTTCTCTCCCTCGGAACCATGCTGCAGCGTTCGGGCATTCGTCTCACGGTCATTTTTGCGGCGCAGCTGCGTGGGCCGGTGACTTACGTCCTTTGAAGTTCCCTAACCCGAAGTGTTCTGCCGTGGCGCAGTGGCGTTCCGCGCGACAATAAAACGTAGCTACCGCGTTGGCCCGCCCTTCCTCGTGCCACGAGCGTTGACGTGGGTCGACAGCGGGACGACGGTAATGTGACCCGCACAGTACGAAATACATCATACCACAGAAGATATGGCTAGGGGAGGAATTGTGGGTGTCGGCCACGAGGGCCACCAGAACCACGCGAGGCCACACGGGTGAGCGACAGCTTCTCTAGCATCCGCCGCCGCATGTCGCCTACAGTGGCCTACGCAGCAACCGAGCGTGCCTCGCGGCCGCGGCCTACGCACTTTCTCGCCCACTCCTGTCATCCTAGCAATGACTCAACGTCTTACGAATCACACAGCGACTCGGTGGAGGTGGCGGCCCAACATTCACTGGTTTTCCGTTGTGTATGGGAACAGCGGGCACGGTCCGGGCTCGGGTGAGTAAGCGCACAGGAAAGCCGGTGCCCGTTTACGCCATAAACCCGACGAGGAGGGTGTGTGCGTACTCAGCCGCGGCTGGTGCTTCGTGATATGTACGGCTCGACAGCCTGTCACAGTGACTCTCTTTTCGACGAGCCTGTTTCCCAGAGTCAGTGAAGATTGTGCGCAGCGGCATGATGACATGGCATCCGTGCCGCTGTGCTGTGGCACCGGCAACTTCCAGCTACTCCTCGAAGTCAGGCCACAACGAAGCATAACAGCTCCTAGATTAGATTGTGGCACTCCTTCATCTCGCACGCCCGCCTGCGCTTAGACCACAGGCCTGCCCACTTACCGTAGGACCCTGTGTGGATCGGCGGGCACTCGCACACTGAAGAACGGACCACTTCGATGCACACACGCGTCCATGAACGGTCCCGGGAACTCTACACGGGCCGGGACCAGGGTGGGCGTTCCGTTCCCGTCTTCGGTGCATGAAAAGCGGAGCTCCGACACTTCCCCACGTAGGTTCAAACTAGTAAATTGAACATCAAATGTTAGACAGGGTTTGGGAAGGACGGCTCCCTTGCAATTCCCCTACTTCCAGGTACGGCTACCGCAGCTGTGTGAACTATCTGATGAACATGATGGGAGCGCGGGGCTGCCATGAGGCTACTGACCATCGTGCGCGCAGGGACATCTTGAGGGGACGCTGCGACCGGAGCTGACTCCTGAGCTGGGCCCGGGCGGCGTTCGCGGCCTGGCGGTACACACTGAGACATACGGGTGGCGTGTCGGAGAGAAGCTTCCGCCCGACGGGCAAATCGGCCTGAGTTCCACGCTCGCCGGAGAGCGTTGTGGGAATACATCAGCCCGAAAGCCAGGGGCTTGCGCCTACAACAACCTACAGAGCGGCACGTGTGCTCTCGACTCCTAGGAGCACTATAAGAGTTTGGAGTAATTTGAATAAACAGGTCATAGTGCCACGAAGGTCTCGGAGCGCCCTCAGACCTACGCCGTCAGCAAGAGACAGTTGCGATCAGATAGAAGTGCGGGATGGCGGGACAGGTGTTACAATGCTAGAAGTGCGGCGCAGGCTCCGTACATGCCTCCCCCGAGTTGAAACGGAAGTCGTGGCCGCCAAGCAGCTTCAAGACGATGGTAGCGGCGAGTCAGTGCACTGGGCAGTGGCTGAGAAGCGCTAGAATGCGCCTTCTACCGGATGACGTCATGGAAACCGATCTCCTTTCTACCATTTCGTTCAATGCGTAGGAGTAGACTACATGGAAGGGGAAAGGAACGGCCGCCATGCTCTCCTCATACATGTACAATACAAGTTCTGGCAGCCACAAAAATACAAAGCGCTCGGCTGTGATGAACGGAGATACAAGAAGTTGAATGAGCACATGCAGGATCATCGGGTCTTGAGTCCTAGCAAGACGGTAGCTGCATACCATGCAAATGGAAGCAAATGTCATGTGAAATTGTCTGGTCCGATGCCAATGTCTCTAGACTTGACCATCAATAACAACGCGGCGTCCACCTGACGGGAGTTGTCGACGGCGACTGACTCCAAACATGCCAAGGGTATACCACAGCTCCTGCGACAAGCGTCGAACGTCGCAGCCCGTGTACGGACCACGAAGTTCGACACCTCTCCTCACTCTCAGCGGCTAGCGCGACCGCGCTGTGAATGCAGTGGCGCCAACGTTGTATTTGCTGAGGGTGATAGAGATCGTACCGCATACTGGCGCAGGCGTACCGGAGCCATCGCTCCACGGTTTCGCCCGTCCAGGTCGGGTGGTGCGGACGCGGGGGCTCGACAAGGCGGAGGACGCACGCCACATCATGTGGGTCGTGCTTCTGAAAGCGAACGAGTTTGAGCGCTACGGTCCAGTGCCAGGGGACGCCGACGAGGACCAGAGAGGAGCTCGCGAAGAGTGTATTGGCTCGCTTGTTGGCGGGCGACATGGTATCTTCCCATATGGCATCGAGCGTCTGCCTCCCATCGGTGCTAGCGGCGCACGTCAGTACAATTGAAGAGGCGCTTAGAGAGGACAGAACGATACCCGGTCAGCCCCTCCAACGCCGCGTCCGGAGCGCTATTCATCCAGTCCGCCCCGATGCCCTCTAATCCGGACGCTTGTGCCGCGCGACGGATATACCTTCGTAGGCGCGATCTCCCGTCCGTGTACCCAGCATTCATGGCGACGCGCGAGGATGGATGACTGACGAAATCGACGTCGCGCGTTGTCTGGCGAACGCCGGAGACGCGCCGCAAGCCATCACTGAGCACGACCTGCGCGCCACCGTGTACGGCCAGTACGACAGGAGCGCGGAACTTGCCTGAGCGTGCAATCTCCTTCGAGAGGAGTCTAAGTAGAAAGAGCAAGTCGATGCGACCGAGTGGGAGCTCGCTATAGTCGGGAACAGGTTCTTGAGGCGGATGTCGGAGAAGAGCCTGCCCTCACCGCGATAAGTTTCGTGTGTGCGCGAAGGGCTTGTAGTTAGGGGGACACACCATTATGACTGGTGTGCACGGACTATGTCAAGCGTGGATTGACGATAGCCACTTGGCAACTGAGTCTACACAATAGAGGAGAGGGAGGACGCAGTTAGTGCAAGGAGCAGGTCAAAGGGAGTAATAGAACCGGGGGAAGTCAGTCGTCGAGACTGCGCTTTTGAGGTCTCAGGGCGTCTTGCGATCCTACCAAAGTCCACGTCGGGCCGACTGTGATCGAAGCGGTGGGTACTGCACCTTGTCATATTGCACCGCCCTCTTATTGTTGAACGTGTTCTGTGCGTGTTGTCGAATCTCGGAGTCAACTCGACTTCCTTGATCTAGGAACAGATATTGAATGAGACTATTTCTAAGTATTTGTGGCGATATCAGCTGTATTTGGGCGCCTTATACACATGCACAGCCGCGCTAACGCACCTCGTTCTCCCGAAGCCCATCCGCGATATCTCAACGGCGCGTTTGATTGTGGCCAGACTCCCTGGCACTTCAGGAGTTTTCCACTGGTAGACTGGCCGGAGTACTAACTCACCTGATTATTATGTTCATGAGGCTTATAGGGTGGAGTAAGGTCCTTGCAGCTAGAACATAGGACATGTGGGAGTAGAGACACACAAAGCTGGGAAGCCGAATTACACCCTGAAAGCTCCCGACAAGGACTCCTCGTGCTCTTAGAAGCCATAGTCACATCTGGTCACCATTCAGGCGCCCATCGCTGTTCGTGTGACGCTACGTCACCTTCAAAGACCACTAGTACTACTTAGTGCAACCCGCTCCGTGAGGCGGCCGTGACACGACGAGCTCAGCGTCGTGCATAAACAGTCTGAACCAAGCAGCCATCATGTGGCTTGTTGGCAAAGTTCTTCTCTAGGAACGTCATTCCGAGTCCTGTACCCTCTCGTGACTGGCATTGCCAAGAGCTTCGACTCGGAACACGGCGATATCGACACATCGTCAGCGACGTGTCAATCGTCGACGTCTGAAGAGACGACCGCCGTACAAGGAGCAAGTAGAGCTATTCGCGGGATAGGTTCACAAGATACACGTGTTATAGCGAGCATGTGCTGTAAGACGAGCGAGAGACACTGGCACGAACGATGTCAGGAATCATCACAAAGCATGAAATCGTAGCTCAATACAGCAGATGACAGCGCGCGAGGAAAGAGGAGAAATGTGAAGAATATTCGTCTAGTATGTCAACTAGTCGGCCACACCGGGAGTTGCCAGCAACGATCGGTTGGCAGATATAGCGGTGACTGGTCTTCGGGAGCCAATTCACGGGTGTACTGCCTGCAGGGCTTCCGTAGGTGTCGAGCGCCGCGGCCCATAGGTTACGGACCACGGCGCCCGATACCTCAATGCCTCCTCCGTTGCCAGCACAATGGCGCTCCGAATGAAATGTCGCAGATACTCCACCTGCGAAGGCTGATATAGATCGTAACGCATACCCGGGCATGCGTACCGAATCCACGCTTCGACAACTTCCGCGGTCCACGCGGGATGCTCGGGACGCGGGGGTTCTACAACGCGGAGGACACAAGCAATGTCGTGGGGGTCGTGTTTCTTGAAACGGACGAGCTTGAGGGCGACGGTCCAATGCCAGGGGACACCGATAAGGACGAGTGAGGGAGTCTCGAAAAGTGTATTGATCCGGCGGTTGGCGGCTGACATGGTCTCGTCCCAGATCGTGTTGATGGTTTGCCTCCCGTCAGCACTGAGAGGGATCATAGGGTCAGTGCGGCGTCGAAGTACGAGAGCAAAGCAATCAAGCCGCACCAAAACCACCTCTCCAATGCCGTGTCAGGCGCGCTGTTCATCCAATCTGTGCCGAGCTCCCGGATATGCGATACGCGCGCTGCGCGACGTATACACTCGCGCAGGCAAGCTCCTGCGTCTGAGTGACCAACCTTGATTGAGACGCGTTCGAATGGAAGATTGATGAAGTCGACGTCGCGTGTGGTCCGGCGTGCGCCTGGCACGGTTTGCATGCCTTCATTGAGCACAACTTGCGCGCCACCATGTACGGCGAGGACAACGGGTGCACGGAACCAGCCCGAGCGCGCTATCTCTATCGAGAGGAGGCGGAGAAGCCATGTAAGGTGGTCCTTGCCTAGCTGGAGTTCGTTGTGATCGGGGTAGGAGAGGAGAAGTTGAGTGGATGTACTTGGACGGTCAGCGTCCGAGTAGTGAAGGAGCGACCCAGCGCGGGGGCGTGTGTAACGACCCTGTTCTCGAAGCGATAAGCATCGCACACACGCCATGGAGAGAAGAATGGACGCACCTGTATGAGCGTCGCGAATGGTAATATAGGCCGAGCTGACGTGAGGCTGACTTTGTTAGGGAGAGCTGTCGTGTTTGTGGCGGGATCGATGGCACAGTTTCTCGGTGAGTAAGACGGTCAGCCCAGCGAGGGAGTAGAACATGGTCATTCAAAAGATGTGCGGGAATGCACTACCGCTTCACCCTGCTTGATAATACAGGGAATTTGACTTGACGTAGATAGGGCTGCATTACTGTCATTGTTTCACTGGGTAGATATCTGATAAACCGGCTCGTTCGAAGGATCGCCGCGAATCTCAGGGCAATTGAAACTCGAGCTGTACATCATCTAGTTGTCATCATATTCATTAGAGTCTTGGACGTAATCGGTGGGTTGTAACGGAGCGCGCAAACATACCTGTGCCGGTCGCGGTATGAACAGGATCGCAATCCACATGATACGAATACTGCTGATGACACGTCTACTCATTCGCCCGTGTCTACCGTACCACTCTCCGAGGTGTCTTGGGTCACCTCAACAGGATGGCGCCTTCGCCACTCGTGAAGCCCATTTTCGAACACCCGGTCGTTAACGCCGTTGGGAACTATGCAGAATGTTACGCCTGTGAAATGAAGCTCATGAGCTACTATGTGGTCCTTATATCTGCGGGAATAAGTACCGAGGGATTCGACCTCCTTGTTTCGGTGCTCGTCATCGAAGAACAGCTTGAATGGGCCATTAACGGAGTTTGATGTGAAGACACAACGATGGCGTACCATTTCGGAGTACGGTATGCCCGTTTTCTTGTGCAGTTCCTGGAAATGCTTCATTTTGGATCCTAGATCGTTACCCGATTGTCAGCAGCCGCAGGGAAAGACGGTTGGCTACGCAGCTATATACCCGGATAGATCTCTAGCTGGTCGAAAAAGTCTACCGCAGGAGTAGGCGAATCGTTTTTATGGCCCGGTGCTGGGGGAACGAGTAGCAAGTTTAGCGCACGCCGTGCCCTGGAGCATAGGCGCGTCAGAATCTGGCAGTTGTAGCGTCAATGAAGCTGCACGGAGGCGCTACGCACAGATCCGGAGCGTGCGTTCTCGAACAGGCGGCGATGGTGACATCGCCCTCTTTCAGACGATGGAGAATTTCTGGGACATCGCGATAGAAAGCGATCTTCTGATTATGCCTTTGCGAGAAGTAGGTCAGTCAAGTCAGTCAAATGCTAGTTTGACGACGCGGATAGGTCGTACAACACGGACCTATCTCTCAATTCGTTGACGGCATTGCCAACGCGTTTGATGGGGGCTTAGTGCTGTATTTCAGCCAGTAATAGGAAGAATCATGAACAAATCTTTACTCACGGTGGACATGAGTATCAATCCAGAGATCCCACAGTGTGTAGCTGCGGGCCGCCCAATTGTGAGTCAATATCGCAA
Source organism: Grammothele lineata (assembly GCA_002150815.3). Classification (NCBI taxonomy): domain Eukaryota; kingdom Fungi; phylum Basidiomycota; class Agaricomycetes; order Polyporales; family Polyporaceae; genus Grammothele; species Grammothele lineata. The sequence continues at coordinate 162,350 of NDFF03000126.1, read as the reverse complement.
TATGGGGACAACGGCTTCATAACCGTTACTGACTTACTCGAGGTCAAAAGCAACGAGCTTCGGGAGCCTACTCGTCATGACTGCTATCTAGCTACGAGTCTAATGGCGCCAATGGAGACAACCTGTCAGCAGGATTCGAACTTCAGACGTGGTGGTCGGAATACAAGCTTGATTAGGCCATGGCCGTGACACCATCAGACGTGGTGGTCGGAATACAAGCTTGATTAGGCCATGGCCGTGACACCACGGTCTATGATCCGTGACGGTCCGGAGAAGCCCGGCTGACAAAGCAGGAGTCGTGCACCCTCAAGAGGACGGCAATTTTGACCTGGGTACGCTTCAGGCTCGAGTCTCGATAGACTAGCATCCGACCACTATCATCGTACACACCATTACCGCCTTCAAAGCGAATCTGTGCGCACGCTTCAACGGTTAATAAGTACCTTCAGGTCAAGGCTCACAATTCTCCGAAATTCCCAGGGTTGAATATATTCGGGTGCACCATTTCGGACTCGGAGATGGTGCTCCAGGCGTGGCTGGCTCAATACATTCAAGTTGCGAAGACTGCGATAGTAGCGGACACGGACTCATGAACAAACCCAATACGAGCGTTCTTGCCGTAAGTGAATGGGGTGTGACAGGGTTTTCAAATGCGGTCGTATGTGGCCTACATTCTGACTCTCCTTCAAAGTTCAATGGTTTTGAGTGCAATGTGCCGGTGGGTCGTGACGGTCATTGGAGTGTCTTCTAGTGTCTAATGCAATGCAGAGCGGCGCACGTCACGGAAGCAAATGAACTTCCGTGGGCGTCCTAGTGCCACCACGTTGTTGCCGGCATGCGGTAGACACTGCCGCATGCGCCATTTAAAGTACTGAAGAATCACACGAGAGCACAGGAGTACCTCTCGCACACCCCGTCCCCCTCAGTTGTCGCTCGCTCCTAGCGATGCCCCCAGTTATCCCAATAGTGTCCTCTGAGGCATCCCCATCGGCGGTCCTCGGCGCGATGCGCGCCCAATGGGAAAACCCATCCGACGTGCTCTCTATCCTCATGATTATCGGAGGCGACATCGTCCAGCGCGACCTAGCCCAACTCGTCGGCGGCGGTCCACTCCCCTTCGCCCCCGTCGCGTTTTCATTTGGATGGGTCGCTTATTCACTTTCCGCACTCTCCTCCGCGCTCGGAGACGGCCGCCTTATGCCTCCCCCGGATGAGTCGTCGACGTTCGTGAACGTGAAGACCGGTTATCGGCGCCAGAACCGTTCCTGGGTTCTCGGTCGCCTCCTTCGAGACGAAGAACACGCACTTGCGCGCAAACACACGGGCCAACATAGTAAAGGTCCACTGAAGGGACTCATGGTCGCGTTCTACAAGGTTGTGCCCGAGGAGGTGGGGCAGAAGGTGATGGGCCAGCCGGAGTGCGATTGGGTGTACTGGATGGGCGTCGGAACAATCGGGCTCCAGCTCGTCATCGCAGCCATACCTTGGTTCGTGTCTGCCAATTGGGCCGTCTTCCTCGTCACTTTCGCGGGGAACGTCCTTACCCTCAGCTGGACCGCACTCCCTCAATGGCGACGGGAGAAGTACATGGCGCGTGCTGTCGATCCTAGCAAGCGTGATGTAAGTTGCCTTACGAAGGGGAATGGCTCTTCAGTCGTGATGGTTTTCATCGCCTCAAGCGGGCTCCGTCTCGAGGATCTCGCTGGAGGGCGAGTCGAGCCTTGCCACATCACGCTTTTTGCGACCGTCGTTTCTTGCATTTTCTGGGTTCTACTCCTCCTTACAGTGGAAGGCCTCAACGGCGATGCATGGTTCCTATTCGGAATCGGTTCGCTCGGCATGGCACAAAACGTCCTTGCCGCAGCCGCGAGGCGTCAGTCCGCCGCACACGGCTTCCGCTTAAAGGATTTGGAACCTGTGCACGACGAGAAAGTCATGAAAGCACTCTTCAAGGCTGAAGAAAGGGAGCGAGGCGTTGGGTTGGCCTTACTTCCTGTGTTCTTTCCTGGGAAACTGCTCCCTGATGAGCAATCCGAATGGGACAAAAAACGGGAAGAATTGGATGCAGAAAAGAATGTGAAGAGCGACGAGCAAGCACCGCCTGGCATGCCCGCCACGGGTGAGATGTCGGAAAAAACCGTAGGCCGAGGCCATATGGGAATTCCTCTGCAAGACATGTCCTCATCAGGGGAGAGCACATCGGCATCGAGTTTAACAGTTGCTGGAAGAGATAGCCCTGAGGGAAAACTTAGGTAAGCGCGAGCTGCTAGTATGACTAATATCTGGAAGCTCATGTTAGCGAACTTGATAGCACGGGTGCGGGTTCAGGAGAGGCAGAACCTATAAATTGAGAGCGATCAAGACTTAACGAAGAAAACACGGAACGAGTAAAGTTATCCCTCATCATGGCAAACCTGTCCTCTCATCTTCAAATCGCAAGTGTGAAAAGATCACTCGTCATCGGATTGCTGAAAATTGGCCCCATCCCTTCCTATCGATATCGTGCATGCGCTATGCCATTCTTCTAGTCCGCCTCGTTGTACTTGTATTGTGTACGCCTAGTCTCGCCAGAATGCTCTACGAGCGCGTCCCTGTTTGTAGTATGATATTGAATTCCTGTAGGAAGTGTACGTACACTTGACGAACGTATAAACCCGTTGCAGCCTTCATAATCGGGCAATAGGCTGAGCGACTCTAAGCTGAACGAAAGTATAATGGCGACGGATTCACCAGCCAATTCCGAGCCACGGATTATCCTCATGAAGGAAGACTACGGTGTTGCGGAAAGTGGATGGAACTGCGGAAGAGACGAGTATCGCAACTCATGGAACTCTACACGCACCGTCCGACCGCACTCGAACCCAAACGTCTCTATCCTCTTCACGCCGAGCCACAATCTTATTGGAGATCCACCACATACCCGCAAGCCCCACCCCGTTACTCTCCGCGTTCAGTTTCCCTCTCTCGGCTCCTCATACCTCTTCTAGGTCAACACATCCCACCCTGCCTCACGAAGCCCTTACCGCAGACGACATCCGAGTACACCATGCTGCGCGGGAACCACTTCGTGCCACCACACCGCCTCCTATTCCTGCAGTAGCGCGCATTTTAACGGTAAGAGGCCAGACCGCAGAGCGGCGTATGCGGTGTGACGGGTATCCCTGCGACGACGGCTTTAGAGTTGGATAGGTGATATATGAGGATGTAGAATGGGGTGCACATACCGCATCGAATCTAAACCCAGCTATACCGCCTACGGAGGAAAGTTCGCCAGGAAATGAAGGGGGGGATGCGGGGCGGGAATGGCTCGCGTTCATACGCGTCGACATGGGCCACACGGAGGGTCGGCTGCGTCTCGAAGTCCACCTACGAGTCCGTCCGGATAGAGCCTCGGTGTGGACCGAGTACCGTACGAGCCCACAGAAGGCGAGGAAGGTGGCAAAAACTCACGTAAGACACGCGAGGACCGGAGATGTGTCCCAATGTTCCACGGGACCTCCTCTCCAAACGAACCGCCCAATATCACGTAGAGGCTACTCCGTTGTATGTATCACCCTCTTATCTCCGGCTTGCGGTGGTGGCTCATTTACACAGGCTGGGTTGCTCGAGCAGGAGGACAAGGACGCGACGTTGACAATGGGTGGCTTCGCACCCACTGGTTATCGCCTTATATATGCGCGTTGTCGGCTCGTGCAATCCATGCCAGCTCGCTCAACGAAACACTCGTGGCGATGGGGAGAGACCCAATGAATAATGATCATTGGAACGACCTGCATCATCGGGTGTGAGCAAGGGAGACTGCATTCAGCCAGAAATTGTTGCTTACCTCCATGCTGCACGACAAGGAGCGACCACAGACCCCAACGCTACAAGCATCGAGCAGGACGAAGGGGTGGATGTCGCGACTCGAAAGCCGGGCGTCCCCTGAGACCGTACGGCCCCCGAACACCCGCATACCCTCGCCAGCCTGCCAGTGGGCGACAACATTCACTACTTACCTCCCACGACATCTAACATGACCAAGGAATAGACGAGGCAGCAAAAACGCATTCCATTTCTTCTACCCCACCTCCCCCCGTGCACTCCTACAACTCCGGTCAGACATACACCCCAGCTTGAAGCGCATAAATTCTATCTATCTGTAGTGCGCGAGACCGAGCCTCCGACCCAGCCTGTATTAAAACCACTCCCTCTTCCTTTCGTACTTCGCCCGCCCGCTCTTTCAAAAACGTCCCGAAGCCCGAGACCCGAGAACCATGCAGTGATAGCGATGTGATAGTTGAAGCGAGCACAGAGCACCGAACAATCAGGCCGACACGGAGACCGCCTCCGGGGCGGCAGCTGCGGGTGCGAGCTTCTCAACCACCTCCGATACCGCCTCCGAAACCGACTCCGACGTCGACACCTCCACCTTCGACTTCGACGCTGAAACCGACTCCGCAACCACAACGCTCGCAGCCGCGGGAGTAGGCGCAGGAGCGGCGGGCGCCTCAAAGTCAACGTCGAGGTCGCCGCGCTCGGCCTGGTAGCCGTAGTAGCGCCAGATGAGGTGCACGTCGAGGTCTGGCGGCTCCTGGTCGCGCGCGCCGATGACGCCTCGGATTTGGTACGCGCACTTGGACTGTCAAGAAGGGGGGAGGGTGAGCGCTGAGGGTTTGGAGGGTGCATCGAGAGCGGGGAAGGGGGAAGAAGGAGAGGGAGGGGGAAAGACTCACGATACCGAGGGTGACCTTGATCGCAGGCATGCCGGGTGCGTACTTTTCGAGCTCGGCGCTCAGCTCTTCCTTCGCCTCCTCCTTCTCCTCCCCCTCTTCCTTCTTCACCTCCTTCGTCACCTCCTCCTTTACCTCCTTCTCCTCTTCCTTGACCTCACCCTCCCCTGCATCCCGCTCCGCCTCCTCCGCCTCCACCTCCCTCCTCACCAACCTCAAAATATTCCTCGCAGCCGCCTCGCCCTGGTTGAACGCGTTATGGCCCGCGTTGATCGCCCCGAACGCGTCCGCCGCGTCCCCGATCGCGAACACGTGTTCCGCCGCCACGCGCGTGAGGGGGTCTTCCTCGATCGGGGGTTCTTCGGGGGCAGCGGGGTCTTCGGTGGGGGCGGGCTCTGCGTCTGCTTGAGCGTCCTCGGTCGCGGGAGCTTCAGTCTCTGCGGTGGGCACTGCGGAGGGAGCGGGCTCGGGGGCAGCAACGGCTTCCACCCCAGCCCCAGTCCCAGCCTCGACCTCACCCTCAGCAGCCCGCCTCTCCCCCTCAGGCACGACCTCCGCGAGCTGGAGCGTCCTCCGGACGCGCACGAGGCCCTTGTTCGGGCCGTCGGGGACGACCGACTGCGGGAAGACGGAGCGGAGGAGCTCGGTGTTGGGCGTCTGGCCCGTGCAGAGGAGCTGTGTGTGCGCGCGGCGTGGGGTGAGCGAGCGGTTCTTCAGATCAGAAGAGAGAGGGAGAGGGACGGGGACGGGACGGGAGAGGATGGACTAAGGAAGGAGGGAAAGGGAAAGAGAGGAAGGAAGGGAGGAAGGAGAGACACTCACGATGAGCTCCGCGCGGACCTCGCGCCCGCTCTGGGTGCGCACGACGCGCTCGCCGTTCCTGCCCGGCTTGTCCGCGAGCGAGGCGAAGTCGAGCCGGTCGCCGAGGATCGTGCAGACGTTGAGCGCGGAGAGCGTCGAGATGACTGGCGACGACAGATGATGCAACAAGGTGTGTAAGAGGATATGAAAGAGGGAGGAGAAGAGTGGGGGCAGAGGGAGGACGTACTCTCGCTGTGCATGCCCTCGTCGAACCGGGGCAGGAGGCGTGCGCGCGAGTGAAGGAGGGTCACGCTCTTCGTTGGATGGAGCTCTGCGATGTCTCCAGCGAACTCTGCAGTGGTGACATAATTAGCATTGGTACGTCGAGCACAAGTAGATAAGCAGCGCGAAACGTTCGAACACGAGTAGAACCATCGACTCGTCGCCCATGACCCGGCGACATACGTAGGAAGCTCGATATGATATCATACGCCGCACCAGCGCGTCCAAGGAAGACCGACGAAGTTGAAATTACGCCGGTCTGCAGATCCCGAGCCCTGGACTGAACCTAAACCGTCGGCCCCACCCCCAAAGAAACCAAGAAAATCTAAGAGCCCGAGCGAGAATGCCGGCCAGGAGACCCTACGCTGACTCAGGGCGTGCTTTCCCTCCTATCGTCGTTGCGTCAATATCGCGAGCGAGGGCGTGCTCTGGTGTGCGATCTGGTGGGCGCACGCGACAGGGCTCGTGTGCCAGACAAACCGGAGCGGGGCTCCCGCGGCCCGCCCGCCTCCGGCTATGCAAAAGTTGTGAAAGCCGGCGGGCGTGTGCGGTGCAGCGCAGACATCGATGGGACAGAGGGGTAGCGCAGAGCACGGCCCCGCTCACACCCACGGACACGGAGAGCAAAGAACAAAAGAATGAGGAATGAGAACAAGCGAGATACTCACGGATACCGAGTGCGCCCCCACCGACGACGAGAACGCTCCGCGCGCGCTCGACGCGCTTCTGGAAGGCTTTGAGCCAAGCGACGCCGCCCTGCTTCGTGCCGCGTGCGACGTCGAGCACGCTCGCGCCCTCGACGTCCTCGCCCGCGACGGGCCCCCAGAGGTCGATGGGGGCGGGCATGTGGCTGCCGAGGGCGTAGATGAGGTAGTCGAAGCGGAGGGCGCGGTCGGGCTCGGAGATGCCGTGCTCGGGGAAGGCCCTGTCGAGGGTCAGGGAGCGGCTCGCGAGGGAGGTGACGGAGGCGTGGAGGAAGACATGGCGGAACTTGTTCTCGGGGAGGGAGACGGGGGCTTTGATTGAGGCGGGGTCGCTGAGGGACTCGATGGGCTGCGGGGGGAGGAAGATGTTGGTGTAGGGGATGAAGGCCTTGTGCTCGTGGCCGGGGAGGACGGCGAGGCGGGGGAGGACGTAGAGGTGGTTGAAGTGGCTGTTGCGGTCGACGAGGACGACGCGCCAGCCGCGGGGGAGGCCCTGGGCGAGGATGAAGGCGGCGCGGGCACCGCCGTAGGAGGCCCCGAGGATGGCGACGGTCTTGGAGGGGGCCATGTACGTATTAAGAGGGTGATGGTAGAATAAGACGGGGAGGGCCAGGCGCAGTCTATCCTCGAGAAGGGAAGGAGGGAAGCGTTATAAGGGAGCCTGGGGCCCGCTCCTCCTCGTCGCGGTGGGGAGACCTGGGGACCGTCGGGAAAGGGGGAACCACAGGCGGGAACAAGCGGGAGCCAGGAGCCACAGGCGGCCCAGATCTCGCGCGAGCCTCGACGTCCGCTCCCTCGGCCCAAATCGCGCGCACGGCAGATCTAATCAGATAGTCCGCGCCCACGTTCCACCATCATATCAGATAACTGCCGTCCCGATTGGCCCAGCGCATCTCCCGGGCGCCAAAGCGGGCCTACGCCCGTCCGTGCATTCCCCGTCGCCCTCGTCGTCCGACCCGACTCCGGCCACTCGCCCGCCCTCCAATCCACTCCGTGCGACCCCGCCCAGTCCCGCACAAGAACCGCACGGTCTCCCGCAGCCCGCTCGCCAGACGACGCGCTCGCCCCACCATGACCGCTGCCCCAACCGTCGCAGCCGCAGGCGGTGAGCGCGAGCCAGAGCAGCCCAGCCTCGCGTGGGACGGCAGCGACGTGTCCTTCCCACTCGGTCCTCGACAGCCCAGCCCTCCCAGTCCGGCCACGGCGCGCGCCCGGGGCCGGCATCTGTCGCGTTGGTCGCGGATCCCGCGCTGTCGCGTGCCGTCCCAGCGGCACGTTCTCAGCGGCGCCGTGTGGCGGGAGACGGTGCCTGTGCGCCGCCGTTGAGCTTGTGTTTGTCGCCGATGAGTGCTACCGCTATCGCTCCTGCATAACGCGGGCGCGAGAATGCGCCCGCTTATAAGAGCGCGGAGGAAGTCTGCGGGGCTCCATACATAACATCGAAGAAGCTGAGTGATCGACCTCGCTAATACGGTGCGTGGGCTCTCTCGCTCGCGCGCACTTCTGCAACTCCGACCCGGGGCTGATGTGAAACTTGTCATTCAGCCCATGCAGTGCTCAGTCATACATACAATGATACACGCCCCGCCCCCAATGCGACGAGTCTCCGACCGTCCGAGTCGACTCCCCGGGGCCGCGCGGATCGCAACCTTCGAGCATCCTCGCGTGCATTCCTCGCCATCCCCGAACAGATCCTCGCCATTCCTCCTCTCCAAGCACATTCCAGGCCTCAGAGAAGCACAATGTTATGCATGCCGATATCGCGATGACGTCGCCGAACTCCCGAATCCCAAATCCCAGCTCCCAACTCAACCCCGCGCTCTCGCCTCATGCTTCTCGAGCGCCTAAATAAGCCTCGGGAGGACCGTCCAGTGTCGACATGCATGCATTATGCATCATGCATACGAGACGCCGAGTCGACGGCAGGCACGACCTCGGGCCTCAGCCTGCCCTGGTTGAGACGCCCGACGACCGCTCCCTCCCCGTTTTCGCGCGAGGCCAATTGATCCTCGCGCCGCGACCGCGAAGGTGCTCACCCGGGCGCACCGTTCACCAGACAGTGTTTGTTTGAACCTTGAGCCTTGAGCCTTGAGTGCTCGACCTTCGACGCCGCCCGGGGCCCCCTGCCGCGCTCCAGCTCCCGATCCCGCGTGACGCCGTCACCTGTGCGGTCGCGACTCGCGAGTTGTGGGGACGGTCTTGTGCGCGAACGGCGAGGCAGCCCCAACATAGACCGCGAGGCCTTTGAGGTTTGAGGTTGCTGCTTAGAAGTTTGGGGTACACACCGCACGGTCATCGACATCGATGCGCGTCCGTCCTCTCATCCTCTCCTCCTCCGCGGACTTGGCCACTGACGTGCTCGTGGTCGTGCTCATCTTAATTTTGATCGCGGCACAGGATTCGCTAGGGACGTAAGTAGAGCCCGGGGGGCGCGTGTTGGGGTCAAAGAGGCCAGAAGAGGCCCGGCTCGTCTTCCGATCTCAGTTGGAGCGCGGGATCGCGGGACGAGAATAGGATGGGGTAGGGGACCTCGCGAGACGGCGGTAAAATTCAACTATGGCAAATGGCAAAACGGGGTGGGGAGAGGACATCCTCGGTCCCGCGCGGTCTCGCGGTAGCGGTTGCGCAACGCTCGCGCCAAGTAGGTCCTACCTACATCCATACGCGCCGAGTCCTGACGTCGTCATCGTCCCGCGTGCATATGCATTACACGCGTTGTCCCCGAACGTGCGCTCGCGCTCACGCTACAACGAGCCCAGTCAAACACGAGTCGCGACGCTAGAAGTTAGAACTTGGGAGGTACGCGTGCGTCATGACTGTTGTAACTTTCAAACTCGCGCGCGCGGCTCGCTGCGAAGTGTTCGCTCTGACGCCTTTGTCATCACAGGGTCCTTGAAGCTTACAGCGGGCTCCTCACCAAGCGGCGGATTGGGCAGAGTCCGTACCAGCTCGACTGCTCTGACTCTCCGGTATCGGCTTCTAGTGCACGAGGCAGAGCGGCCGCGGGGGCGGCGTGCCGCCCTGCGCCGTTCCGTCCCTCGTTGATTTCGGGCTGGGCCTTGAGCTTAGGGCTTAAGGATGAGACGAGAATGGCGAGACTCGACTTGCGTACGTCGCGAGTATCATATTCGAAATGTCCACCGTTCGCTGACAGACACGAATGAACAGCGATATCGCAATACACTCGCCGCCCATACATATCAACGCTCGTAAATCTCGGGGACGAGAGATAAGGATAACTCACTCGAGATAGCTATAGATTATCGGTAATATCGTGGCACTCTAGGTACTAGGTATTCGCGCCGATCGCTGTGGGGCCCGCCCAGGAGTCCTGGTGCCTGTGTATATTAGGTGAGTGGCGGAAGCATTCGCGGATATGCTTGTCGGTATTGCACCCGCTTACTTCTTTACCCCAGATGCGTTCGGTGGGGATTAAGATATTGGATGCTTACTGGGTCCCGCTCTCCCCTCTTCTAGCTCTTCGTCACGTAGCCCATCTATCTCGCGCTCCCTGCACAATAATGTGCAGAAGCGTCTGTACGTTGACCTGAAGCTAAGGTCTTGAGACGCCCGCGCGGGCGAGTCCGCACGGGGCCCTCGATCGCGCGTCGAGCGCATTCTGCGCCAATGAGTGATCCCTCGCCCGACTCTGTCAAGGTTTCTCACACAACAGCAAGAGCAGGAGCAGGAGGGTGACTTATAACACACAGAGCTTCCGTACGATGACGACCGGGTGATCCAGGAGAGCGCATGCCATCTCGGTGTATCGTACTCTGAGCTTTGAACAAGTGTGGCTGGTTCGAGTAATATCTTTTGTGCACGCAATATAGACCTCGTACACGACGTCTGCGAGTACTACTTCAAGACGCGGGAGGCGCATAGCCTCTTGATCGGCTGTCATACGCATTCTGGGAGATCTTGTGATCTCGAGAAGACACGTAAGTTATGGCGCTCGTCTCCTCCAGGAAGCCGATCATGCTAACCTGATCACTCAAATACAGGAAGAGGCGGAGGAACGTGCAGAGGCATGTCGAGTGGCCGCTCCCGCGACGTGAGGACCATGGAGCCATCCCGATGCATGACGGCGAGTCTCATGCCGCTTCCTTCACTCCCTATCCAAGACAGGTCGAGGATAAACTTCGTTACGGAGGGCAACACGTCGAATACGCGTTTCGCGCGCGCAAAAGGATCAACGGTGCGGACGTAGGTTTCGAGGGGTTCGGCCGATGGGGAGGCGCATCGCGATGCCGCAGGGTCCACTTCATATTTCCCGGTTAAGGGGTCGAAGCGAGGGTAATCCGGTGGAGGGGTGTTGAGCAGGCACACGAGGGAGAGCTGGAGCGTAGACAAGTTGAGGGATGGGAGTTCATCGACGACATCATCCTAAAAGAATCCAGTTATCGCAATAAGGAGACGGGATACGAGAGTGCGTGCGTTACTCACCCACAGCTGATCGAGGAAACTCCAAGTTGCCTGCAGTTCAGGGGTTACCCGAATCATCTCGTCCAGGTTGAGCGAAAGGCTTGATAGCCCCTCTATTAGTTCGGGTTGACATAGAGCTACCACTGCGCTGACGGCTTCGTGAAGTGGAGCTGACACGCAGAGTGCGTTGATTGCGCCGATATTCATCAATATGTCGGTGATATAATCATCATCGTCCCACGGGTATTCTATAAAGAGGGTGGAGATGGGACACGTAATGCCGAGGAGTAATAAGTCTAGTGGGAACTTTGCGTGGACATATTCGAGCTGTCGCCATGACCCGTGTTGCAGCTGTTGATCAACATTATACTCGTGGTGGTCGTAAAAGTCGGAAGGGTCTCCTTCGTACATGTTAAATTGATCCTCGTGGCCCTGACGGGTGGAGACTCGGAAGTACTGGAGGTTAGGACATCCTTTGACCCATGGCGCCGTCGTCGGCCATTCGACATCGCGCAGGTGCAGTTGGCGGAGCTTTGGATATACAGGAGGGCTTCTGACTAGCTCGTCGTTGATCCGTGGCAGCCATACGGTCAGCGACTCGAGCGTCATGCGTGCGTTTTGCAGCACCACGAGCGGATGTTGGCGAGCGAGATGTTCAGCCTGAGCGGGAGCTGCTCCGTCACTACCCTCGACCAGTACTGCAATGGTGGCGGAACGAAGGGGCCAGCGCATGAGATGGAGTACTTGCAGACATGTGGTGCTCTGCACCCCATGCGCTTCGAAGTGTTTGATGTTTGGAAGAGCAGCGAACGCGCGAGGAAGGTCGGGATGGGAGGCGAACAAGTGCTCGGCATCGTGCAGCTCTAGACTCTCGAGGCGCGATGCGTGCGGTAGGGCGCGAGCAAGCGCTTCTGCGACAAGGGAGTTAAGGTGTCCTTGCTCTGAATGAAGGGAGAGTGTGGAGAGGTGCTGCCATCGCGACATATCGAACGCCTTCATGAAAGTGATGAAGCTTTCTAGATTCTCTTCCTCGCGGACTACCACCTTCCCGCGAAGGGCAAACGCGGCACAGTCGTGATATAGATCTTTGCAGGTCAACATGAGATGACAAATTGTCGCCCTGCCGGACACCGCAGCGACAGCGAGAAGCATGTCATGGTTGAGTTTTGGAGAGGATTTTGCCTGGTGAATGGAAGACTGTTATATCGCAGGACTCTGAAATTATGCTACTGTCTACGTACCATTGTGTGATGAGACGAGGTTAAGGCAGGGGAGAGTGATCCAGCAGGGTGTTGCCACTGGTGTACTAGTGGCTCGGACAGGCGATATTCTCCACGCTTACGCAACGTGTTGTACTTGTCTGAGCGTCGAGCTTCCGTTCAAGGCAATACTGTTGCTTCTTCCAGTCGATGCCACAAGTTGATATCGGAGGCAGTGAAAGGTATTCTGGTACTGCACTGAACCGCGCTAAGTTCTCGCGATGGTGTCTTTCACCTCGGACCATCATGCATCATGATTGGGCTTGCATTGGGCGCTACGCGAGGTCTGCTTTGTCATCTGGGTGCCTCGGACCGGATCCCCGATCCTTTCTCTGGGCCGTGAACGGTTCTTTTGGGACTCACGATTCCACTTACCAAGTTCCAGTGCCTTCCACGACGTGAGTATGTACAGCATGAAAACACACGGCGTGTCATCAATCGGTCTACATTTTCATTTGTATGATTTCGGCGAACTTGTAAGGGCGATAGTACTTATTTGCGACTCAGTATCATAGTGAGTCGTCAAGATACTTAGTACTCAGTATGCCTTGTACGCGCGACTGGACGAATGTGGTGGCCCACACCAGTGGGTGGCCACAACGCACTGGCCACAGAGTTTGAACAGGTGGAAAGCATTGCGCAAGCGTCGCACATGCACCAGCGCCATCATATGATTCCCACCGGGATTGCTAACTCGGAGTCACCAGTAATTAATTAAGGTTCCGAGTTCGACTCCCACTGACTTGGTATACGTATACTCCGCAGAGCGTTTGGCAATGCTCGCCGTGCCAACACCACTCGTTCACTGTCCTTTGTTTCTCACCACCACCATTACTCCCTCACCTTCCAGACATTATTGTTCCACCGGGCCAGAAGGTGCTGCAGTACATTGTTGTGACAGCACTTCAGAGGATATCCTCAGTTCAACAGTCTCATTCCTCATAGAATCGAGAAGTTCCTCTTAGATCTCCATCCTAGCCATTCCCAACTGAACCACGTCGCTCGCTCATCCAAAAGCCAAGGTGTACATCCAGCTAGACTATTGGAATTGAGAAGTAATGGCGTACTATGCTCAACCTTTCCCTCTCAAGCGGTTGACAAGCACTGAGAACCAGCCACAAACATACGCGCCAGATCTAGCTGTGCGCCTTATCTGCCCGGATTGCCGCGACCCGGTTCCCAACCTTGTCGAAGAGTTCAGCAGCGGCGATATCGTCTGCACATCGTGCGGACTCGTCGTAGGCGCGCGCATCGTGGACACTAGGAGCGAGTGGCGCGTAAGTGTTTTCGCCTTTCTCCCCGTGGGAGTTGAGACACTGACTGCGAAACCAATGTTTTAGACGTTCACAGATGACGCCGACCGCGGAGATCCCTCGCGCGTCGGCGAGGCGTTCAATGAGCTCCTCAGTGGAGGCACGCAGGACCTCTCCACGATCATCTCCCGCGATGGAGGCTCTGAATACTCACGCGGACTCCACGCAACCCAGGCCCACATGAACGGCACGTTTTCACAAACGTCCCAGCGCGCACCAGAAATTGTAGCCCAGAAGATCGAGAGCGACTGCTCTCGTATGGAGCTCTCGTGCCACATCGCATGCATCGCGCAGCAACTCTATAAGCGCGTACATGAAGAGGAGTTCGAGCGACGCACTCCGATCGATGTGGTTGTGGCCGCCTGCATATTCCTGGCAAGCCGTATCGCGGGCGTCAAGCGGCTTATCGAAGAAACTGCGCGCAACATGGACGTGACGAAGAAGGAACTCGGGAAGTGCATCCGCAACCTGCAGAAAGTCTTCGACATCTACCGAGAGGAAGGTGAGAAACAGAGGGGTCCTCAAGACCTCGTGCCGCGATACTGCAGTTACATGGGAGCCCCTCGAGGTTCGGACGTCGAGCGCGTCGCCATCTCAGTGATCGTGCGCGCAAACGCCCATAGCGTCGTCGATGGGTTGCAGCCGAAATCGGTCGTAGGTGGTGCCATTTACTTCGCGTGTCTATTGGTCGATGCGGGATACACTTTGAAGGACATTTGTGACGCCGTGGGGGCGTCGGACGATACCCTGCGGACGGTATATAAGAAGTTGTACAAGGAACGCGAGAACCTGGTCCAGGCAGAGGACGGAGACCTGACGAGGTTGCCTCTGATCGGCGTGCAGTAATGTCTATATCGGAGGAAAGGACTTGCACACGCTGTAGATGAGATAATACGGCTCGCCGGCTTCCTTGCACGCTTCATAGATCTGCGTAGATGAACTATGGAACAAACACCCTCTCTTTACCTATGGAGTGTCTTCACCTGGTGTACTCTGGCGGCGGCTCAAAACGCTCTGCGTGAAGCCGGCGCATGACTGTCCGCAGTCCCTGTACCTCCGCCCTCAGCCCGCCCACCTCCGTCGGCGAGAGCGACGCCGTCACCGTTCCGGACCCGGTCCCCGACGCGTGCACCACGACGGACGAAGTCGAGGACCCGATGTCGTCTACGACAGAGCTGGGGACGGGCATTGTCACCGCCTGATCGTTGACTTGTGTCATGGAGATGTTGTTCCAGGTCGTGAGCATGTATGGGCTTGGTAGCTCGGTCGGCGAACCCGCGACGTCTGGCAGGTCACTTCGATCGAGAGAGAGCTTGGAAGGGTGTGACGTGCCCACGACCTCGATTGGCTTCTTTTCGGTGCGTGGGTGAACGCTGAGCCTATGATGCCCGCGGCGCTTGCGATAGTAGAGCACACCGCCGATGGCGATGACAAGCACGAAGACTCCTCCAACCGCGCCGCCCACGATGGTCCCGATGTGCGTGCTCTTGTTGTCGTCTCCGGCGGCGCCGGGTTTGGCTCCTCCTACTCCTCCTTGTCCGGTGCTCCCAGATCCAGGGACGATAGTCGCGTTGGATAGGCTATGGATTATCGCGTCAATTCGCTGGAGAAGGCCAACGCGCATGTGCGAAACCTACGTCAAGACTAGGTGTGCGAACATCGCACCGAGACTTGGACTGGGTAAAAGCAATGCATTAGGAAGGTTGCTCTGTACCCATAGCTCAGAATGAAGGGCTCACCCTGCTGAACCGTCGTTGACTTCCCCGGACATGTCGTTGAAGTGATCGCAGAGCGGTCCCGCTGTGCCGTTGAAGCTTGCCCTGGCCCAGGCAAGTTCCATCAACCCGTCTCGCACGGAGTTGTCGGAGACGGCCGCAGACGTAAATAGTAGCCACGCTAGCGCCTTGTCAGTCAGAATTGAGTAGCGCAACATAAGGGCTTCCGTGACCAACCCATGCTGCTAGTGACTCCTGAACGGGAGTCTATGGGAAGGCCGAGGGGAGGCGCTAGCGACCCGCCCGAGATCAGATAGAGCTCGGCGCACAAGTTAACAAACTGAGGCTCACCCGTGTCGAGGAGTTTTCCGAGGTACGCAGTGTGACTCGATACGACCTGCAAACATGACATTCAGGAGGAAGAGGTAGTAACGCAGCGGGAGGTTGACATACCGACGATGGCACAAGGTTGGTCCCCAGTAAGCGGTCCGCATACAAGTTGTACGCCAACGACCACGAGGTGAGGGGATCGCCATACAGCGTGAGTATATGCGTTTTGTCCGATGAGAGCGCCAGTATCTGCCACGAGTCGATGAGCATCGAGGCTTGTCCCTGGACAGTACGTCATCTGTGTGAGTGCGGAGCACGTGCTAGAGGCGCAGAAGGCGCACTCACGTCGTATGTCTTCGCATCGTCATCTTGCCCCATCGCGCGACTGATTTCTGCCATGGCTTTTACACCGATGATACCCTTCAGGGCAAGATTCGCAATGTTATCATTCCGTTCGTTATCCGCGGAGATCCTAGAAGTTTTGAGTCTCGACTGCCGGTATCGTGAGAGCGAAAATGACGCACTGGCCCTTTGGGGACAAAGCGTTTTGAACGAGATAGTCTGCCCAACGCTTCAGTAGATTGTACTGCGCGGACGTCGAGTCAGCTGACATATAAACTATAGTGATGAAGTGACGTACGTGTTGCGCAAGGAGGGTGCCATCACCGGATATTCGTGCCAGGGCGTATGCCATGATCAACATGTTGCCCGATTCTGAGACATTACGTCAGCAGCAAGATTTGGACGCAGACTTTTCCGGCCCACCTTCGACTCCTTCAATTGCCATTCCATGAGCGCCGGAAGCGATGGGATACAAAGTCCCTGTTCACGCCCCATCAGAGTTTTGTTCAATACTGGGCGTCGGCGTGGACTTACCTAAGTCCGGAGATGCGTACAGTTGCCCGGTCATGGAGTCTTGAGCCTCGAGAAGCGGTGCCAGCATGGCAGCGAATAGCGTCGTGTTCAAGTAAAGGAACACAGGAAGCGCGGCATATATCTTCTCAACTGGGTTGACTCGTCTAGAGGCTGGGTTTCAATTCATGTTCCTCGATTGTTACGGCGAAAGGACACTCACTGACTCGTGCCCATGTCTTTCATGAAGACCTTCACGTCGGACGCGTTCACGTTGCCTTGCGCGTCACTCAGGATCGTGATGTCGAGCGAGCCAAACGTCTGTCGAGTAGCGAGAGAGACAAGATCGGCATAGTGAGAGGATATTTTCGACGCTGCGTTCGTGAGTTCTGCGTCGAGGACTATAGCTCTGTTGCGTGCTCCGGAGAAATCCTGCACGAAGGCGTCGATCTAGAACACTATCAGCGTGAGATTGTAAGGAATAGGGGGTAGATATGGCTCACTCCAGTAGAGATATTCGGGTACTGAACGGCATAATACGGCCTACGGGATTGTTCTTCCCCCGAGGCCGTCGTGTACTGAACGCTCGGATCACGGACGTAACCAACAGACCACGTCACCGGACTCGAGATAGATTTGATCTCTCCTAACTCCACCGTGAACGAGAAAACCGTCACGTTCCTGCGAAAGGTAATCATGAAATTGGGCGCTGACGTGCGTGTGCGGCAGAACTCACGGGGAGATGGGCCCGAAGGCAGTCGAGGACGTGTTCGTCAACGCGCCGTGCGTTGCGAACTGCTGACGGACAACTTCATCCCTATCGATCTGCCATGTAAGGTTCGGAAGCTATCAAGGTGGCATTAGAAGACGATCCAATAAAAGACGGAAGAGGACGTCCGCTCACCGAGGGCATTGCGTAATATGCGACTCCATCCTGCGCCTGGTGCCTTACTTCTGTATTTGCATCGGTAGATTGCGGTGCAATTGCGTGGTATATGCTGCTCCCTGTGCTTGTGGTACTCCACTTCACGACAGTGGCATTCGATCCCGACACCCAGTCTGGACCCGAGGTCAGAACGATGTATCACTGAGCGAATCGAATGACATTCACCTGCGTCGATCTCAGAATATAGTTGTACTAAGTGGGCTTTACCGTCGAGAGTGGTAGCTTGAACGGACAGGTAAGAGAAAGGGAACGACTGCTTGACCCAGTCCGATAGCTGGGAGCAAATGAGTCAGCTATGAGTAACCTTTGAGCGGGGGACTATTGAGACACTCACTTCGATCGGCGAAAGGAAGGTGATTGTGAGGTTCATCGGACCTGCCGTCATCGTGTAGATTGACCTAGTGGGGGTAATCTGTACGTTGGTAACGGTCGCGGTGGTCGGTGGAGACTGGTCTCCGCCCATCCAACTGTACGTGACTCCATCGATTCTGATCTTTCCGCCCCACCCTATAGATGTCTGCAGGGTTGCTTAGTGGACACGACGCGACGAGGGGAAGAAGAGCGGGGAACGTACGGAAGACCAAAATGTAGGGAACGACGACGATAAAGAACGGCTGGTATTCGTCGAAGTGTGCCATACGTTCATATACGGAGAGCGGACGGCGAGAGGAACGGCGGCTGGAAAGAACGTGCGGACATCTTGTCCACCAGCAGCAGCTGCAAAGAGCAGGGCGTAAGATAGCAGGAGCCGACTTGACACCATTGCGGGGGGAGTGCCCCTCTAGACGTCTCGAGATGACGCTTTTCAACAACCCTGAGAGGAGAGGAGCCTGTGGTCCCGTGGGACCAGTGGAAGGCAGGAAGGTCAGATAGGGCAGGGCCAGAGCACAGTAAGTTAAAGAAAGTAGCTCACCTCTCTATCCCCATCGCATACACTCTGCGTGTGGTAGTGACGGGGAACCAAAAGTGGTGGACACATACGCACAGGCGTCTTCCCAGAGATGACATAGATGTTGTAGAAGTGAATCGTTGGCTTCCGGGCGTACAAGCTGAAAGATAGATGACTACTCACCTGACATCCCCTGACATCGGGCCGCAAGGCATTGGACAGAACTTCGCCATGGAACGAGCACTGCATGATGATTCACGCCGAGAGAAGAACCACCGTTGGATAATCCACGCTTGATTGATGAACAGACTGCGGGAAAAGGAGTGGGAAGGTGGGTGGGTAGTAGATGGTTCTGAATCGCCATTAGCCTAAAGCTAGAAATAACAGGGAAGGACAGATGCGCACCTGATCATCCTATTTGACCACCCCATCCCAATAATCTTGGCGTATCAAACGGGAGGAAATGACACGTTCACCGCATTGAGCCCGTTAATATAAAGACAGTGCTCGTGCTTTCGCAAGTCCAGCTTCAAGAGGGTGTCACGATCCGAGGGAGAACGTAGTCACAGACAAGACTCACATTCACAGGGTCGAAGAGGGCTTTTTTGCGTCTGAATACGTTCTCTGGATGCTGAAGAGATATGAAGGGGAGCTATACCAGCGCATGTGAGCAAGACCACAAGTTTTGGCGTGCGTTTGGCGACGGGTCGAGGTTTTCAACTTGAAGAACTTGAGCTATGACATTCCAACCCGTGGGAAAGGAGAAGACAGAATGAGACGCAAGAACTTCAAGCGCTACAATCAGAGATACGCAGGAGAAACCGAAAGGCAGCTAGGAGCGGTGTGGACAGGTAGGCAGACCGAGGTCGTTCGCAGCTTCCGCGTTCCATGCGGCGACGCGCTGCAGCGCTCGACGGTCAGCGCTCCAAGCTCCAGACACGTGAGTAGCGCTTAGACGCTGACTGACGTCACTCCCTCCCAGACCTCGAAATCAGTTTGCGCTGTTTGCCCTTACTCACACACCATGGGATCAACTATATCCCCGTCAAAGACCAACGCTAAGGAGAAGCACACAGGGAGTACTTATGGAATTAACAGCATGATTCCCTAGAGGCTTACACTTAAGAGAACCGCACAACTACTGTTCATAACGACTTATCGCTCTACATCACGCTGGCAACTTGACGGCTCGCGTTGAGCTTGCATGACGCGGAAATACAGTCTTTGGTACCACACACATAGCTCGGGTCTCCCACATCAACGCAGTTAGGATGATTTAGTACCTTTGGATCGATTATGCTCACGTCACGACGTACTAGCCTCGGCACAGTACCGCGGGAAGAGACGTCGTCGATGTCGTAAAACGGTGCAAGTCGCGTTCAATCTCACTTCTGTATGCATGCTGACCATTGTTTCTACATCGTTGATCCACGATAAAGAGTTGTGGTGGTGTTCACGACTCACAGAGTACACCTCGGACACCGCGGGCACGCCTCGCGATATGCCGTGAACCCTACCTCGTGAGTGCAGTGTAGGCGTGTGTGGAGTGCTGATGGTGCCTTCCCCTGCTAACTTATGTAGATATGGAGTTGTATGATAATAGTGATGAAGAGTAAGTACCATCAGACGATGACCGCAGACAGGTTTTAGCCATGAAATTGGTTGACTGAGATACCGACGTATTTGCTTTGTCATTTACCTACCGACCACGGTCTAATTCCAGTTTGATCTTCTCCTTTGTTGCTCGTCAAGTTATTTGATGCCTCTGTTCTTGTCCTTGTTAGCGAAGGGTTTTATTTGCGAGCATACCGGATCCAATCGGGCCGAGCTGCGCGCCATATGGACAGAAGAATATCGGAAGACAAAGCAACACACATTTCCCCGGTATCTCCCTAAGGCAGTGACAACTTCAGATAGCAGTAGTATACATCTATCCACGTCCTCCCATTTCCCTCACTGCACCCACCACGAACCCTCTCTTCCGCTCAATTCTCATCCGTGCTCCTGTTCACAAGAGCCTCTTCATTGAGCCAAGTCATCGAGGCTTAGTAGTTGACGTCAAGTAGAAGTGCGTATATCTCTAGTTCTCTTCAGATTATATCCCGTATCATTACCGATCTCAAATATCTTCAGGAGACCAAGAACTACAACGCAGGCGACTTCGTTTCCGTTATACTTCGCCTGGTGAATTGGAGTCATTTCTTGCTTTACATTGTAAGTGTGAGCTATCGCACGCAAGCAAGGGTATACCTTAAGCTTGCACTATTCGCTAGTCTTGCGGAGTATCATGTGGCTCATAAACACCGAGACGGCAAGACTTACATTCTTTAGCCGTCCTGAAGACGTTCCCGGGTATGCCATCCTGTCACATGTCTGGGGAGATGCCGAACAGGAGGATACATTCCAAAGTGTCCAGAATGCCGCCGAGGAGTGCGACGGATACACTATCAAGCGTCCCCGCGCTTCTGGAAGCTCTGGAAACACTCTCCTCAGCCTAGAGGACATTCGAGACGCTGTCGAACGACTTGAGGTTGCTATTGAGCAACAACGACAAATACTGGACCAACTCTCTGCAGCCTTATTCTCCTATCACGACAATAATCGTCCATCATCATCATTGCGTTCGTCGTGTTATACATTTTCCTCAAATGACCTGTCGACACCCACCGTCCCTATAGTCACTCCTACATCCATTGGCCGATCCTCTGTCAGAACGTGCCAGGATACCCGTTCACCCATAAATCCTCTCGACCTCGTCTCCGTCAAACTCCGCAAATTCCTCCTTCAAGCAAAACAGGATGGACTCGAGTGGGCCTGGGCAGATACGTGCTGCATCGATAAAACAAGCAGCTCCGAGCTTAGCGAAGCGATCAACTCCATGTTTCACTACTACGCCCTTGCCAACGTCTGCTATGTATATATGGCTGACGTTCCCGGTGACTGCAAGATATGGGAGTGGAACTCTGCCTTCCGACGGAGC
The DNA here is from genome assembly GCA_002150815.3 of Grammothele lineata. Classification (NCBI taxonomy): domain Eukaryota; kingdom Fungi; phylum Basidiomycota; class Agaricomycetes; order Polyporales; family Polyporaceae; genus Grammothele; species Grammothele lineata. The sequence goes on along the minus strand of NDFF03000126.1, from coordinate 141,145 downwards.
AGATGGCACACTCGCGGATGGACGCTCCAGGAGCTCCTCGCTCCGAAGGCAGTCCACTTCATGTCTCGCGATTGGACGCCGCTGGGCGACAAGTTTGCTCTAGCGGGCTTACTGAAAGGAATAACTTGTATCCCTGTGAGCGTGCTACGCTTCGAGGTGGATATCACGGAGGTCAGCGTTGCCGCACGCATGGCCTGGGCCTCCAATCGGTCGACTACCCGAATTGAGGATGAGGCCTACTGCCTTTTCGGCATTTTTGGTATCAATCTTCCGACCCTTTACGGAGAGGGGCGCAGAGCGTTCTCTCGACTACAGGAGGAAATCATGCGGACGTCCCCAGACACCAGTATTTTCTCCTGGGGTATTCACAACACGAGACTCTACGCAGACACCCTCCCTCAACTGCGGCGTACCATCACTACAATTAGTGGAGAGTTGGAGCCGACCACAGACCACCAGCTTTTATATCTCTTCTCACCATCCCCGTCAATGTTCAGGCGGTGTAACGAAATTACTTTTACCTCTGCCAGCATCATGGCTGGAATCAGATCAGCGCAATGGGTAAGAAATCATGATTTCACGTATGCAGAGGAGTATATTAACGCTTTGTTGTCTAGTTCTGCAGGCAGACAACCCTACCAGAATTTGCTTCATTCAGCGTCACTCCCCAAGGAGTCCGAGCACGCTTGCCGCTATATCTTCTGGACAAAGCTGGAGAGTACGCCATCGCACAACTATCTGGCACGGAGTATAATTGCGGGTCCGGACGCCTCTACGTCTGGCTTATCCTGCGGCGTTACGGAGGTGGGGCTTCTGGGATAGATATATCCACATACACTTGCTCTGGGAACCTCAACCGCTTCATTCTTGTGTCACCTACCCTCAACGATACACTCGACTGGGAGTGGCGCAATATCTACATCGTGCCCCGGTCAGTGTATCGTGTTTCAGACCCGAGAGACCCATACGAACTTGTGTCACGCCTCGGAATTGGTCCTACCCCGCCTTTCTCTCTCGGCCCGGGGCAGGTACGGAGCTTGGAGTCGCGCTGTAGTGTCCGTCTCAGTGCCGTTAATGCCGTGCAAACTCCATGGACAGGTGCAGAGCCAGCCATCCTCACCTTCGAACGAATCCAAGGAGACTATTGCCTCAAGCTTGTACTTGGGCGCTGCAGCCATCCTCCGTCGTCCGTCGAAAACCTTGGTCCACACTACCTCATGTTCAGCGGTTTCGAAAGTCACGACGCCGGAGTGACGGCACACGACTGCGATCGAGATCACATCGAGTTAAGCGGCGATGGGCGTCCTTCCATTGTGGAGAGATCGGTGTGGGACGCTCAGAATTTAACGCACACAACGGACCTTCCCACCATCAAGATTCTCTTGAGGACGAGTGGACTGTACGGACATGGCAGAACGCTGGACGTGGCGCTGGACGATTTTAGCTGGAGCAAGGTCCCAGACCATGAAGTTGTTGACTTGCTCACTCTTTCGCTGTTGCGCTCACGAAACGTATAATTTCGAAATCCATGCTCGCTCGTAGTTCTTATGACGGAAACTCCCATAGCTGTAAATATGATCATCCTAGTAAGGGATGCATAGCCTGTACTCCACAGAATGGACTGCGCACTGTTCTGCGCCTGCCAGAAAGCGTTTGGGCGCGGCGGAAGTAATAGAAGGTGACTATATTGACGCGCGGGCGCCGCGTATGCGCCTATCCATTGGCGCTTTTGCTCTGTCACTTGAACCCGTGGGGAGCTCAGGTCGGTCACCCAGACCCCAACGTCCTCTGTCAGTTCCACTCGGATATTTGTGCATGCCATTACCGCCTCTCGGCATTCAACATCCAGGAGATACGACATAGCGCACAATACAACCTTGGTGTGAGTCAAGGGATTTTAACTTGAACGCTTCTCGTTTCAGTATAAGTGTACTTACTTATTCATCGTCTTCAATTGCAGCTGTCGGTCGCATGATACAAGCAAACTAAAAGACGATATCCACCCTGCTATCGAATATTTGCTCTTCCCTCGGAATCCGGATCCTTTCACATACCTGTTGGACCATTTCCGTACGTATATCGACGGTGATCCGCTATATTTGCACTCGCATTCGCCAACGCTGAAGATGTCCCTCTCAAGCAGATCTCGATTCAACCCTCTCAATCTTCGCGTTTTTGAAAATCCGTATTATGTTGCTGTAGTGCGTATACTCAACACAAATTGGTCTTGACCGTAACCTTACAACGCCGATCGTGTAGATATGTGGTTGTTGAACACGGCAACTGCTAGGCTCAAGGCTTTCAACAGCCCTGAGGACGTACCTGGAGGATACGCTATTCTATCGCATGTATGGGGAGACGCCTTGACGGAGGACACGTTCCAAAAGGTCCAAGATGCTGCCAAAGAATCCGCGGATAATGAAGAACGTCTAGCAGCGCTTGTCGACTGGAAAAACCGGAAAACACCACTCAGCCTCAGGGAGCTCCAGACCACGTTTGAGCAGTTTGAGGAGAAGTTCGAGCGACTACAGCGTACAGTTGAACATCAGCAGGGCTATATTGAGCACCAGCAGAATGTTATTAGCACTCTCCTTTCTTCCCTGTCGACTCCACGTCAAAGCGCACATGATGCCTCTCCAACTTGGGATACATGTTCTAAGAGCCCAACTTCCCCGCCACCCGTCCCTTCGAAAGACAGATGTCCTACTCCTCCGCGATCTCCTGATAAGTTTCACCTTCCCACTAATCCACGCGACCTCGTCTCCGACAAAATCCGTCGTTTCCTCTGTCAAGCAGAGATGGACGGTTTCGAGTGGGCATGGGCGGATACGTGCTGCATCGACAAAACTAGTAGCTCTGAGCTGACTGAAGCTATCAACTCTATGTTCCAGTATTACGCACTCTCGGACGTCTGTTACGTTTACATGGCCGACGTCTCCAGCTTCCAAAGCATCGGATACTCTCAGGAATTCCGCAGGAGCCGATGGCACACACGAGGGTGGACGTTGCAGGAGCTCGTTGCTCCGAAGAAGGTCAATTTCATGTCCGACGACTGGGAGATACTCGGGGACAAGTACAAGCACGCGGACAAGCTCCAGAAGATCACGTCGATTCCGGCGAGTGTCTTGCGGTTCGAGAAGGATATCACGGATGTCAGCATTGCATCACGCATGGCATGGGCTTCGAGTCGCTCGACGACGCGTATAGAAGACGAGGCGTACTGCCTTTTCGGAATCTTTGGCATCAACATGCCGACTCTCTATGGGGAGGGGCGTAACGCGTTCTACCGACTACAGGAGGAGATTCTGCGGACGTCACCGGACACGAGCCTCTTCTCATGGGGTAGTTGGCAGGAGCTCAACGACTCTGATGGTATCGGAAAGCACCTATTGGCAAACCCTAAAGCAGCCGTTGAGCTACTCGCTGACTTCGAGATCTCCTATCTCTTTGCCCCTTCTCCATGGGCGTTCATATCCAACGGAGGCATTGTATACCTTGGGTCGGAGGCTACAAGGAGCAAGTCGCAGGTCACACTAGTGAGTTCTACTTATTCTGTCCATTGCACACTGTGCTCAAGATGATTACGATACCCCACAGAACACTGTGCCCCAGGCTGCAGACTCAATAAACCTTTGCGGATCACCCACGTTTACCCCAACTCCCTACGGCCTCCACGCTCGCGTGCCCGTTTACAAGCTAGACGACTCTGAGCTCTACGCCCTCGTAAAGCTGGCAGGCATCAAAGAGCCCTCGTTCAACCACACGCATGTCTGCCTCCTCCTTCGGAGGGATAATAACGCGCCCGAGCGAGAAATTCCTACCTACACATGCCACACTATCCAGGGAGACAGGCTATTCGCCATTGCCCCTGAACTTGACGCGTCGCTCGAGTGGGAGTGGCGCGACCTGTACGTCGCCTCACGCCCGGCCTACCGCCTCTCGGACCCCACGGACCCACGACATATCATCGATCGTCTGCGCCTATCTCCCAAGCCCCCCTTCGTCCTGCAGCGGTCCAAGTTGACAACCTTGTTCGAAGACGGCAAGAAGTCCGACCTGCGCCTGCTTGCTGTGGGCGGCGTTTCGACTCCGTGGACCGGCAAAGACCCGGCGGTGCTCATCTTCGAGTATTCGCAGGAGTGGGTTTGCTTTGTGCTTGAGCTGGGTTGTTGCAGTCGCGCAAATCCTTCAAAAGGCGACAACGGGTCACATTACTTCGTAGCTCGCTTCTATCGTCGAAGCGAGGACATGGGGCGCGTAGGGCATGACTGCGCGCGGGACCACATCACGCTAGACGAGAATTGGCGTGCGCGCGTTGTGGTGAACGCGTCCCCAGAGGACTTCCAGGATTGGTATGAACTACCCTCGATCACTTTGTCATTCGAGAAGAGCAGGCTGTACGTAGACGGGATTACTTTGGTGGTAGCGTTTGAAGCCATTGCTGGACGCTTTAGTGAACCAGCTCGCTTGACTCCCTCCCGCACACGGCCTAAATAGTTTCGAGTGAAGTGCACTTTGTAGGGTACTGATATATCCTGGATCCTATTAATACACTATCTATCGAGTTCCGCAAGAGAACGCACCATGCATAGTAGCGATATTGATGTCCCGCGTTGCTTCTGTCTCTGGGCGATACTCCCAGTAGCACCCCAGCATGCTGTGCACGCCGATCACAACTTGGCCGCGTTCTGGAGCCACCGCTCGAGTGCGTCATTCAGTTCGGCCGTCGCCTCCAGCTGCACCCAGTGCCCCGTGTTTAGCTCGACGATCTCCGCGTGTGGTGCGTGCTTCATCACTGCCATCTTTCCGGGCCCGGGTCGACATACGTAGTCCCGCAGCGTCGCGACAAACAGCGCGGGCTTTCTGATCTTCCACGCTTCCTCGGGGATAGCTATACGAGCCAGCAGTGAGATGCAGTCAGCATGAAAAGGAAGCGTTATGAGCGGCGGACGGCGGACGGACCCTGGTGATCGGAGAGGTTTCCGCTGTGGATCATGACTTTGTACTAGCACGTCGCGGACGCGAGCCCACTCCGGGTGAGCGCACTGCGAATCTCCTCGTACTCCTACGAGGTATGCAAGTGCAATCAGCATGAAATACGACGCGTAGGCAAGATGACGAAATACTTCTTTGGTCATCCAAGAAGGGATCCCTGGCAGCCGGTTCGCTTCAACAGCCGCCCGAGTCGCGCCGACCGGACAGACCGTCTCAAGCCATGACTCAGGATCTGCAGGGTACACGAGCTGGATGAAGCTATCGAGCTTGAGACATAACACCGCACACCGGCGGGCGTTAGCTCTAGCACTTCGCGCACATATGACTGGGACTGCGAAAGGAACTACTCACGTTCTTCTCGCAAATCGCGGGCGCGTCGGGCTCGCAGAAGAACTTCTGGTAGCCTATGACATCGCTACCCGTATGCGCCTTGAGAGCCGCGATGGTAGCGTCGATGTCGTACTGCGCTTGGATGGGCGCGATGTACGGAACGGCCATCCACGCGAACGCGCGGAGGCGATCCTGGTAGTGGTGTGCAAGGCTAGAGAGCAGCGCACATCCCCTGAAAACAAGACCCATGGGATGAGATGCGTCGTGAGCGGTGGGCGGCGGCGAGGAACTTGAACATACCAGTCGTGTGCGATGCCGATGACAACTTCAGGCTTCTCAGCGTCGACGATATCGATGAGGTCATCAGCGAGGAGTTTCCAACGGAACTCGTGATAGTCGGTCGGCTTGGACGTGCCGCCGTATCCAAGACAGTCTGGGACGATGAGCCCGTAGCCCTTGGGTTCGAAGTAAGCCACCTGGCGGGACCAGTCGAACGAACTCGAGGGGAAGCCGTGAATGAAGAGTAGGGTCGGCTTGCCAGGGGCGGCGGGAGTGGCGTAGTAGTGGTACGTATGTCCACGTCTGACGACAAGGTCCTTGTACTTCGAGGCGTCCATTTCCGGTGACCTTATGGGGGGTGCCTCAGAGCGACCTTAGAGCAGAGCGCGAGTACTTAGGAGTACTTATGCTCGAAGGGCGTGGATCATTTGGATCGTGCCCTTGAAGAGATAATCGATGAAATAGATTTGGGATGAGACATTACGAATATGGAAAGACGTAAGCGGGCCGGCCTCCGGCCATAAGTATGCTCCTCCGTAGACGGCTCGTCGACTCCTAAATAGCAGGCCGCTTCTGCCCCTTGTTCATACAACGTAGTCAGCCCGACTAGGAGGAAGGAAACTTAGAAAGTACTTAGCCGCCTATGATCAGGTGCGCAAGGAATACTAAACGCCCACCTTTCGTGTCAGCGAGTGTTCCGGTGAACGTCATTCGAAGATGGGCTTAAAACTCGCCGTTTCACGGTTTCTACATTTCGCGAGAGCGACATGAGCATGAAGCACTGTAACGAGTAACGAGAAGATAACTAGGCTTTGATTGAGACCGTAGTTTCGTTACGCCCGTCAGATGTTATCACGACCCCAGCGGTCTTCTTCACCTGCCACGTCGCTACCACAACAGGAGCTTTGAGTTCTGAACTTCACGAGCAGTTTCTACAGTCGAACTCCTTGCCACGGTTTCCGTTCTCGCTACAAACGGCCCACATCAACCGGCCCGGTATAGAGAACCGAGGAGATTGGCCGTCGTGCTAAGCTCATCATAGCTGCAGGTTGCAACGTCGTACATTACGGAGAGGGTGGACGCACGCTGCCAAGTGCATGCAGCTTGCACGAGCAACCCTGCACGAGAACGAATGAGAATCAGTCCTCGGCATCCCAAGACGCGAGGGTGCGGGCGTCGATGGCGAGAAGAGGAATACTCACTGTCACAGATTTTCGCGGTTTTTGCATGCGGCGGACAACAGAAGTCTTTCACGAGTTGCACGCCGCGCTACGAGAGGCGTGGGCAGTCGGCAAAGGACCTCTGTCCAAGGATACAGCGGGGGAAGCATGTAGCCAGGACCGAACCGGCGAGGAATTTAATCAACTAATAACTTGATGAGGACGACTGAGAAAAGGGCGAGTGAATCCGACGTACCGGCTGTTACCGTCCCCTCAACTGCATCCTCCCCTTGACTCGGAGACTCAAACGCCCCAGAGCGTCCTACTCGAGATGTTTGGATCAGCGCCGGTTTCTTGCGACCGGGATGTTCTCGACGCGTGGATCATTCTATATCGAGCGAGTGGGCTCGTAATAGCCAAGCTATGAGCGACAATGAGGTCCGTAGGATCTGCGAGGTACGTATACTGTGATGTACTGCCGAGGGGGCGTGCTCCAGTGTCTTGAGCCTAGCAAAGTTGAAAGACAGTTTCTTCCAATGAGGTATCCGCTTTTCTTGAGGGAGGCAAAATCGCGACGCCTATCTGTCAGGAAAATAGTAGAGGGTGAGAAAACACTGGAGCAAAGAGGAAGCCAACGAGCTGAACGCCGCTCTGTGGTCGTTTGAGGCGCCGCCTGAATATTGCCACGTGGATGGGTACCTGAGCGGCTGAACGTCCGTTCGACGACCGTCGACCGCAGTTTAAACCGCCCCGCCGCGTTAGAGGCGTCGCTCTCCCTTCCTCATCTTACTCCTTCTTAAGATGCCCCAGATACTACTAACGCTTGCATTAGGCCCTTCTGCGAAGGTTCTATACGTTATTTTCCTCTGCAGTAAGTGTTTGATTCATATTCCATACAAATATGAAGCCTAGTAAACGCATTACAGCTGAGGCCTCGTCGAGTACCGTCCCGAGACAGTTTCAACGGAAATCTCCAGGGTCTCGCCTTCGGCATAGATACTACTCTTCTTCACCTGAAACGTGATCGCTGGAAGCTCCTCCCATCCTCCAAATTCTTCCCTCGATGCAGTGATGGCAACGTACGCACGACCATCCTCACCCAAGTCCACGTGGTCCGTGTCGCAGCTATGTGTAATACGCACGACGTCCTCCGTATTCGAGTAAAACCGACCTACGCAATAACAGGGGCTAATGTTGTCGGACGAGCTGGGCGCGAGGATGCAACAACCCAGCTCGAGAACGAACCGAACGTCGTAGGACCCGGGCAGACGGTCGAAGAGGAACAAGGCCGACACTTCGCCGGTCCACGAGGTTGGCGAAAACTCGACGTTTGCCAATCGCAGGGCCAACTCCCGGTGAGTAGATAGCTTTGTGATACTTGACCGCGGGACCACGAAGCGAGGCGCAGAGCCGATCCGCAGGCGGTCGACGAGCTCGCCCGGGTTCATCGTGTCCGAGATCCGGTACGCCGGCCGCGAGGGGATGTATAGGTCGCACCATTTCCAATCCCAGGTGTTATGCAAACGTGGATGGATTCCGAGGAGTCTGTCTCCGTAGAGAGTGTCGCAGATGTACGATGGATGATCTCTTTCTGGAGCGCTGACGTCTTTCCGGAGAAGGAGGCAAACATACGAGTTATTGGAATCTGCTGTTCGAGCTCCCCACAGTTTCGCTACAGCATAGTCTCCAGAGTATCCAAGCTGATGTACGAGAGCACATGTCCGAACGCCGTGAGGGGTCACGGTGAACGACGATACTCTGGGCGATTTCGGCAATTCTTGCGGGGAGTGCTAAATCGAATCAGCGTCACGATGATAGTCGGCGTAACATAATAGTGTCATCTCACCTCAATCGGCGGCTTGACTGCGGAATACTCCGAAGTAGTGAAGACGACACTGAGACTCCACCGGAAATCCGAGGGAGAGGCGGCGAAGAGGAAGCAATTATCCATATCGACTGCTGGCTGAACGTCATCGTCGTCCTCGACCGGCAGACAGTCGGTGATGTCGTCAGAGGTTGTACACCACGTCCAGTTTCCCCACGCGAAGAGACTCGTGTCTGACGACGTCCGCAGAATCTCCTCCTGCAGCCGATAGAACGCGTTCCGGCCTTCCCCGTAGAGCGTCGGCATGTTGATTCCAAAGATACCGAACAGGCTGTACGCCTCGTCTTCAACGCGCGTCGTGGAGCGTCTCGACGCCCACTGCATCCGTCCTGCCACGCTGATGTCCGTGATGTCTTGCTCGAAACGCAGCACGCTCGCTGGAATGCGAGTGACCTCGTAGATCTCTCTCGCGTGCGTGTACTTGTCTCCAAGGAGGGTCCAGTCGCGCGCCATGAAGTTGACCTTCTTCGGCGCAAGAAGCTCTTGCAGAGTCCAGCCCCGCGTGTGCCATCGACTCTCCTGAAACCTCTCGCTCTCCATGTCGCAGTCGCTAGGGACGTCCGACAGGTAGACGTAGCATACGTCGGAGAGGGCGTAGTATCGGAACATGGAGTTGATCGCTTCGGTGAGCTCCGAGCTACTCGTTTTATCGATGCAGCAAGTGTCCGCCCACGCCCACTCGAAGCCGTCTCTATCCGCTTGACGGAGGAAGCCGCGGACTTTCTCGGAGATGAGGAGAAGATGGTCAGTCTCCGGCAGATCATAAGTAGAATGTGGGGTAAGGAATACGTCCATGTTCGAAGGAGACGGTGACTCTGAATCTGAAGGAGACATTGATGGAGGCGAAATTGTAGTTGGGTGAGATACGTCCTTGGAAGTAGACGACTCGGAAACAAGACGATCGATGATAGTCTGCTGCTGCTCCATCGCTCGCTGTTGCCGACCAACAGTCCGCTGAAGCATTGACATCGCTTCTCTGAGCTCCTTGAGGGTGAGACTCATTTGTTTATCCTCGGTATGATTCGTAGTCCGCGCCTCGTCTCTTCTGCGTGCCTTTGCTGCCGCCTGGACTTTCTGGAATGTGTCCTCCTCGGAAGCGGCACCCCAGACGTGAGAGAGAATCGCATATCCTCCGGGGACGTCTTCGGGTTTGTTGAAGTATTTTAGCTCAGCGTTCCTGGTGTTCAGTAGCCACATCGCTACACGGAACGTTGTTAAGCCATATCTAGATCACATACCTAGGGCGAGAACTATTCGCACTCACTTTATGAGTAAATCTACACACAGTACACGGATGAAAGATGGATTTCCAGCGCAATCGGGGCGAGGAAATGGCACTCGTGAGAGTCGAGTAGTATGGACGTGCACGCCTTCTGGCAGACGAATAAGATGGAAGAATTTTGATCGGTGAACTCAGAACTCAAACTAACAATGAGATTCCTGTGTAGGCTCTGAAGAGAAGCAGAGCAGATACGGAGAATGACGGATCTTTCGCTGCGACTTGATCAGGGGATGTATTTGATCGTCCACGTTTCTACTATCAAATGTTAATCAGTAAAAGCACAAGATATACTTGTGTTTCGATAAGCAGTGTAGGATAGGGGCGCACCTCAAAGTAACCTCAATACTGCTGTTCAGTCTTCAATCTACTCGGAGTGCTGTGATCAGACGCTGGAGGAACTTTGTAGGGAACTGGTCAAAGAGCCAGGTACCAGGCAGTGCTCGCGTCCAAGGGCGTCTGACGCTGCGCGTGTGCGCGTCATAGGATGCCATCAACACATGGCGCAGACTTGGACGTACTCTTTTCATAGCATTTTCCTGTGTCTTGGTATATGGTTGTGCTTTGCAAGACCCTCTTGTGAGACGATAGTAGCAGCCTGAGTCTCTAGCAGTGGTTGCGGGTTGCCGACGCGGCGGAGGATGGCTGAAACCTCAATCTAGGTGCTGACGTCATTGACATGTTATCCAGCCAATAGGGTTCGTGCGCTACCTATCCAAAGCGCTTAGAGATCAAGCGCGCTCGCAATCGCGCGCCATCACAGAAACGGCGGGGATCTTGCCATCCATTCAAATGTGGTCGTAATAGATAATAGTGGGACTACCATCAACGCAATGATTACAAACCTGTAATCAGTAATAGTCTCATTTTCACGGCAATGCGGTCATTGGGAGACCATTGCAAGGCCCTTACAACGACGTTGCTAGGCGCACAATGATGATATCGGTTACGAGGAAGCCGATGATATCACCCGTTATAAGGGCTGTAATCCTCCCCGCGACGCTAAGGCACTCAGAAGATCGTTAGGATGTATCCAATAGTTGAGCTAGTAAGGACGACGACGAGATCTCATCCTTCTTATGAACCTATAGGCATGACTTGCAATGTACCTAGGGTCCTCATAGTATGCTGGTGCTAAACGCTATAATCACACGGTATTAGGATTGAATGGATTCTCATTCTGACGACGAATACAGGTGCGATAATACTGCTATACAAGTAGGAACTACATATATGTTCGTCGAGAACTCACCAGACGGACCAGACGACAGACAATAGCCCGAACGAAAAGAGTCACCTGTGATATCCACCCCCATCCAGGCTCTACCATACCGCAGGGCCAATAGCCACTCACAGCGGGCTCATAGCGAGACCGTCGTAGTCCTGACACATGTCCTTGAGCAACTTCGGGTAACACCTGTGTACGGCGCGTACTCACCGTCTCGTTGTCCCATCGTGCGCAACACTGTTCTATCCATAGCGCACAGAGGTTCTCGTGGAGGTCGCCTAGTTTCGCTGCGCTCATGGACGACATACTCTTGAGTCGTGCTCTTGGCGGCTGATCGGGGTATGACCTGCTACCGCGCCACGTCTCGTTTCGGTAGCGACAGATAACCTTGACTTAGACTACTGAGCGTGCTAAGAATATAGATCAGACTTACAAGCCATATCATCGGCGTATGCCTATGCATACATCACACCAGCTCTGGTCGTGGGTTCTAATACAGGCCCGACATTCCTCCCCAAATGTCGACAATGTTGCCGAGGCGTCGGGAAATGTCGATGCTCCGAGCCCGGGTCAACCGAGTGAAGGGAATGTGTGAGTATAAAAGACCTAGCAAACGCAATGATACATACCTTCACCACAGGCAGGAAGTTCCAGGGACGGGCTGGAGGTAGAGTTGGTCTTGGAGACGTGTAGGAGACACCTGGGGGCAGATCCGGGAGACAAGTACCTCAGTCACACGGCCCAAGAGGTAAGAGAGCGAAGTCGAGTGGAGAGGAGTGAGGAAAGCTGGGGCAACCGCAACGGTGTCGCGCGTCGTCAGGCCGGACGCCAATTTAGGGCAGGTCGGGACGGACTTGTTCTCCTCAGTAACGGGACGGGCGCTACTCACATGTCCTCACCGTCCGGAAGCCGCGTAGGCCCGCACCGATGCGGTCCACCCACTGTATGTCCTATGGAAATCAGCAAGGCGACCCAGATCCATACAACTTGGCGAATCGCGATTGCCCGTCATTGCGATAAGACTCAAGTACGCGGGCAATGCGCGTTCAGCGCAACTTCCTCCGAGCATGTGGACAGTTGCCCCCGTGGTATCTCTCGATTATATGCTTGTTACACTGCGACTAGATCATCCCTACACCAATGCTAGAATCTTAAGATGTCCTGACGAGTGCAATGATTATCATTTCGCTTGAGACAAGATTGTATCGACTACAATATTGAGGCCCACTTAGATATACGTAGCTAACCCCTTGCCACGTTCGCCTGAGCGGCTACTTAAGACCCCAATCATAACAGCCGAACATAATGTATTCGTGATGCACTTGGAAGGAATTGCAAAGTGGAGTGAGCGTGCTAACGGGGCCAAATCTGGGGGATCATTGCAACGCCATTGCGGCCACATTCCAACGGCCTGGCGCTCTTTACCATCAATTACCACGTATGGCATCCTCCGGCGCCTTACATCTTCGCCGCCGTTTCTGTGATGGCATGGCACGGAACACATCCTTTCTTTTCGTCTCGCACTTTGCTCTAGCCTCGACAGAATGCTCGCTCATACTACTGTCTGCTCACATGATTCTATGCGTGCCCACTCCTCTGCCACAATGCTACGTGTTTGTTCCCCTTGACATAGTCGGTGCTGCAAGGCAGATACCCACGGCTCGACTCGTCTACGAAGACGAGTTGGCAACTCTTGTGTTAACTCGACTGTTACGCTAGCGATAATATTTGACGTCCACAAAAGGCGCTCTATACAAGTCGGTCAGAACTTCGATGAGTAAAACATTGGTTACTCGCGTTGATGCAGTGTCCAAGCTCGATTGCTAGCCTCCGTCGCTCTCAGAATACTGGGGTACAGGATCTGTAGAAGAGGTTGGAAAACGAGGCACTGCTCAATGCAGAAAGGGGCGACGATCAGGATACCGATCGCACCGTCGGACGCAGCAGCGGCAGAAGTACAGCCACATGGCGCGGGATCTATATTCGGGTGCCTTTTTGTCACATCTACTCATGTAGGTCGTCCACGTGGGAGATTGTGCGCGACGAAAAGCTACTCTGACGGTCGCATATTCAGCTGCAGCTGGTATTTCGATCGCTCAAACTGAGAAGTGAGACATTATCAGCACACTGTTTGATTGCCTATAACAGTCAGGGATGGTATGACGTGGCCCCCGCATTCCACTCGTGATCTACAGCAAGACGATTGGGCCCAGGTATCCCCCATAGCGATTGATCGCGACCCGGAAGAGGCATTGAGCACGATTGACATCGCAATATGCACGCATTCGTCCAAAAGCAAGCAGCAAGGCGTCGAAGGACGGCGGGTGGCGGGCAGAAGGTGCTGTAGCTCGCTGCTCGTCGAAGAATCAAGCCTTCGTGATCATCCCAAAGGGTCGCCGTTCTTATGAGAGGACATGATTGGTATAGAAAAAGGACGGATAGGGGCGCATGGAGGGCCACGTGTGTCGACGACAGGAAGGCAAATCGCTCGCTTGACGGCATTGATTGTGCGCACGCCCGCGAGCGGCAAGGTTCTCTTTATCGCAGGGTCCTACGGTATATGCGGCGCTCACCGCGACCACCGCGCAGATCGCCCTCGCCGCCCTCCTCGCCCGCTCTGGACTCGTGTCGTCCGCCGTGTTCGTCGTCACCGCGCTTGACGCCACCCTGAGCCTCGGGGTGTGGACATACCCGCGCCGCGAGCGCCAGCGCGAGGTCGTGTGCGTCACCGCGGGGAACGGCACCACGGACGCGGTTATCGTTGTTGGGGGGGAAAGTGTGATCAAGATCGAAGACGTTGCCGGGGGACGTACGCCTGCTCCTGGACCCGCGAACACCATCGCCGTGCCCGTGGTCGTCTTGAGCTGGTGTGCGCTGGGAGTCGGCTTCTCGCGCCTCGCAACGACCGACGTGTGGTGCGTGCTCGGACTCTGCATGATGGCCGCCACGCACGCTGCGTGTGCGGCGCAGACGTGGCGTAAGCCTGCGGCTGTCGTATTCAGCTTCCCGAAGGAACGGACCCCGGTCGTGTACAACGACAAGGTGATGAAGTCGCTGAAGGAAGTGGAAAGGATGGAGCGTGGAGCGGGTCTAGGCTCTCTTGCCTATATTCTTCTCGGGTAAGCTGCGTCCCGACGAGGAGGCGTGGTGTGCGGAGAGGAAGGCTGAGGCCGAGTAGAACAAGGGCAACGTGGAGAAGGTGTAAGGCGCATCGTAGAATGAGCCTCTGGAGATGCCCAAGCATTCGCAATCAGGATAGGCGTTAAATAGATACGTGGATACATACTCAGATCCAACTCCTCTCAGTCCCCTTCTGCCGCCTCGCGCTCCCGTATCTCATGCTCAAGACGCTCGCGTTCGGCTTGACGCATACGCATGAGGGTGAGAGATTCGTAGTCCACCCCAGCCGTGACGGGTGCGGTGGCAGTAGGTGGTGCGCTGCTGAAATCGGGCTAGTAGAAGCTTATCAGATAGGTATAGCGCATGGACGGGGGGAGGAGTACGCACGAAGGTTGACGGAAAAGATGAGAAGGCCCCCTCGGAGGTTGGTGCGGGGACGGGTGTACTGGAGGGAATCTTGTGGTCGGCCGACGAGGGATTTGTTGTCGGCGTGTCGTCCCCATCCGCCTTCTTCGTTTCCCCGCCCAGATGCCCCATCTTCTTCAACCACCCGATGACCTCGGGCTCCTTACCCTCCGCCCAATCCACGTCTACGCCTTCCAACCCACTCTCCTTACGGCCGCTTGCGCAAACCGCGGCAAACGCGCCACCGATCTGCTTGAATGGAACGAGGGCGGTAACACGCTTGGGTTTCTTCGGAGGGGAGGGTTTGAGCGACATGACGATAGAGTTGTCGTCGATTGTGCCGAACGGAGCAAGGAGACCGCTCAAACTTGCAGCGTCCATAAGGGTGGGATGCGCAGCGATGACATACTTCACGCGCACGGTAGCATCCAGGAGACCTGTGGTTACGTGTAAACACCGGAGACAGAAGCGACGGGGTACCGCAGCGTGCAGCCTGCCTCGCGGAAAGAACTTGTACTCACCTGGTGACGGCGGCTCTAGCTCGTTTTGTGCCTTCCTCTCCAACGCTTCCCTCTCCGCCATCCTCTTCTGCATCTCCCGCTCTCTGTCCTCCCTCAACCGCCTTCCTTCCTCCATGATACGCTCGTTCTCCCGCAAACGCTCGTTCTTCTCCGCCTCCTTTTCGACGCGTGCTTTCTTGAGGGCGCGCTCGCGTTCCTCGAGCTCTTCAACGAGCCCCTTGCGCTTCGCATCGTAGTTGGCAAAGCGCGCCTTTCTAGCCTCCTTCGCGCGCAGTTTGGTGTCAAGGGCTGTCCGCCTGAGCGGGTCGAGGAGCAACTCTTGTGCCTGGACGAGTTCATGGAATTTGCGCGCTGGCGACAGATTGAGTGAACACCGCACGCCGAGGACAAGACAAGTGTATTCTTACCCGCATCTGGGTTTCCGCGGTTCTGGGAGCATCGGGGGTATGGGTAAAGGTGTTTGAGAGACGAGGACGAAGGATGGCTTACCCTGTCTGGGTGGACTTTGAGCGACCTCTGCCTATATGCGGTCTTGATCTCGGCCTCGGTAGCCTCGAGTGCTATCCCGAGGAGTTCGTACGGATTAACCTCTCCTTCCGAAGACATTGAGACGCGTCGAGGACGGAGGCAGAGGAGGAGGATGGAAGATGAGAACAAGATGCAGTAGGCGGAAGCGCCTCCGCGGCACCGAGGAAGCGTGGGCGTCGCCGGCTATGTATGTCATGACAGACTTCCGGTGACTTTACATAGGCCTTCGTCTTCCTCCAATGACTTAGTATTGATCTCCACGTACCAGAGGCCTGAAGCTGCAGCTCAGCCTAGCTCAGCGCAGCGTTCATCTCGATGCTCCCAACAAGCCTGCGCGCAGAGAAACACACGGAATCGCCACGTGGCTTTCTCGACCAACCGCGGTGGGCCCTGACAATGTTGCCCTCGTTCTCTTTGCCTTCTCCTGTGCGCTTCGCCGACTCGCCGCAAAGCTGAAACCGCCAGCTCTTTTCTAGAGGTACGTTTTCACGCATATCGCACCCACAGTTCATGATCTCTGATTACCAATGTGGACAGGAACGGCCCAGGATGGCGAGGAGGAAAAAGAAAGCGGTTCGCCTCCAGACGCTCCCTGCCGATCCTACGGTTCCCCCTCGAGGCAAGACCCCCGTCCACACTCTGCCAAACGACATTTTGTCTGAGATATTCCTTGAGATCAGAAGAGACCCTTGGGAGACGTTGTGGTTCCAAGTCCTCTGGGTATGTCGCCGATGGTCGACGGTCGGTCGCGCGACGGCCCTTCTCTGGAATGATATCGCAATCGCTGCGAAGCCTAACGTACCTTTCGTAGAGGCATGCCTCCGAAACTCGAACGCCGCACTGCTCAATGTCAGCTTCACGGACACGGTTGAGTTCTCTCGTTCTCTATCCCTCCTTTCTGCCCATATCCCCCGCATTCGGTCTCTCCACGTCGACGGCACGCCGAACACCGGAGACTACGCGTTGGCTGCTTTGCTCCGCCAAAAATTGCCTGCGCTAGAGGACCTCAGGCTCCACTTCCCTCCTCAAGGCGGTAGCCCGTGGTTGAAGTTGGAACCTCTCAATCCCTGGGTCGCCGATCAAGATCCCTTCGTCTGGGATCCTCAGGTCATCAACTACCCAAGACTGGTTCGATTTTCTCTGGGACGCGCAATCAAGCTCCTCAGTCCTACGCCAGTCTTCCCGAGATTGCGAAGATTGGAGCTCATCGACAACCTCGCCCCCGCCTTCACACTCGCGTCGTTCCTGGACTATCTGTCGCAACACCCTCTTCTCGAGGAACTCAGCCTCAGGCAATATCGACCCTCCCTGGATCCCGACTCCCCGCCTCACACGTTCCCATCCACGCTGCGCAAGTTCTCGTGCCAAGACAATGCGTACTACCTGAAACCCTTCCTCTCCTCGTTCACGTTCATCCCCGCGCACGTTCACCTTTCCCTCACTCGTGGGCTCGACCTCCTGGACTACGGGGACATGTCCTCAAGGCACGAGCCAGAAGATTTCGATGATGACTTCGACTTCTCCCTTTCTGTCATGCTCATGCTCCCCGACGCGCTCCAGGAACGCCTTCCCGTCCTCGCGCACGTCGACGCGGTCGAGATCGCTGGTCATGGCGACGACCCCTACACGCTTATCGGCCGCGCACGCCCGGGCGAGTACACCAGCGCGCCGATGGTTGAGCTCACCGGGAACGTACACGAAGGCTCTGATCGCGGCTCCCTGGAGAGCATTCGGCGGTTCGAGAACATCATTGAGATCTTCGCTGGCACGCCGCTGAAGGAGGTGCGGATCACCGAGCACGGGAGGGCGAAGTTCCATGCGGACGACTGGGCGCGCCTCCTCGATGCGTTCCCGGGGATGGAGCACGTCGCGATCGAGGACACCGGAATGGGATTCTCTCACGATGCTCGCATTGGACTGCTGGAAGCTCTGAAGGGCGAGGCGGGCGCGCCCGCGAAGTGGCCGCAGTTGAAGAAGCTGACGGTAATTGTCGACCCATATGCGGCCTGGGCGGATGACGACGAGGCGTTCATCGAGGATTTGCTTCCGACATGCTTGAGACGCCGGATGGAGCAGGGCGCGAAGCTGGACGAGCTTCGGCTCATGGTCAAGTACATGGACGTGATCGACGGGCGCAGGGAGAACAACGAGGGGATCCGGAGGCACTTGGAGCGCGAGATGGCCCCGCTCGTGAACTGCTTACGGGTCGACATTGTCCACTGGCAATCGTTCTAGCAAAGTACTTATGCTTTTGGTGGCGCACTGGAAACTATCCTCCAGCGAGTGGTCCGCATTCAGCTCTAGTCGCCATCCCCGTCTGCCTGACTCTGCTCCAGCTACGCGGCGGCCGCGCAATACCGTTGTGTAATGTAGATTCACTGGACATCCGTCACGGGAGCGTGATGCCAGCCGCGCCGTCTCTTCAAGCTTCAAACGTCGTCGCCTACGTCTCGTGTTAGACAGCTCGTGTAGTGCATACTGAGCGGTGGTCGCCCGAGGCGACGAGGTGACCATACGTGCCCCGGACGATGGGAAGCGCCCCCGCGGCACGACGAAGCGTGGCTCAGTGAGCGTCGGCCCGCCGACTGCCGCCGCCACGTGGCCTCTCCGACCAACCACGATGAGCCTCGCTCTTTTTGCTTTTCTTTCACTCACTCGCGGCGCTTGGGACGGAAGGTTACTCCCTAGAAGTACGTCCTTCACGTATGCCACGATCAATAGCTCATGTTTTTGAACGTTAGTAGAAACAGTTCGAGATGACGTTCTCGTGTCAGAACAACGCGTACAGCTACCTGAAACCCTTTCTCGCCTCGTCCTCTTCACGTTCATCTCCGTGCATGTCTACCTCTCCCTCACCCGCGGGCTCGACTATTGGGGATATATGTCCTCGATGCATGAATCGGTAGATTTCGACGCTGATGGCGCCGGTTCTCTTCTCTACGTCATGTTCACACTCACCGGTGCGCTACAGGACCGTCGAGTCCTCAGCACGCGCGTTTGCGCGGTCGAGGTCGCCGCCTACAACGACGACCGAGTAGGACAGCATGCCGCTAGTCTAGCTCACCGGGAACATTCACAACGGCTCGGACCGCGGCTCTCTCTCGAGCATCCGGCTGTTCGCCAGCATTGCTGAGATCCTCGTGGACGCGCTTCTGAAAGAGGCGTGCATTATGGAGTGTGTGACTGCGAGGTTCTACCAGGACGATTGAGCGGGTCTCCTTAACGGACTCCGGGTAATGGAGCGTGTCGCGATTCAGAACACCGTGGTAAGAGGCCCTTTCGATGCTCGTGTCGGACTGCTAGAGGGCTGAGGGCGGAGCGCCGGCAAAGCGGCCACGGCCCACGACGCCGACACTCACTGTCGATTCGTACGCGGGCTGGAGTGAGGGCGACGAAACCCTCATGGAGGTCCTGCGTCCGTAATACTTGCGGCGTCGCAAGTAGTAAGGGGAGAAGCTGAATGAGCTCTGACTTGTGGTCAAGTATCTAGATGGGGACACCGGGTTCGAAGTGACCGACGAACGTCGAATTCGTCGCTCGATACGTGTGCAAGTTGAGTTCGTCCAGCTGTCCTAGTACGCTGCCTTTGCTTTCGTATAGCACGTCAATGATATCTTGACCGTTTGCGTGCTATGGTGCAAGAGCAGGCCGAGCTGGTGTGACGGGTCTCAATGCTCATGTCCGACTAAGTGACAAATGCCACGTTATGCGGAGGGGTAGATGAGAGTCCTCCCTGCGTTATCGGTTTTTGCAATCCCGTCCCGACGTATGGAGATTATGAGTAAATAGGATATCATTGGTAGACGTCGAATGCTCATATTCGTTTAGATAGATATTTCGTAGCGGGAAGGTGGATGCGTTGCACATGGATGGAATGGCGGTACGCGCGCGGATGTCAACGCGCATGACCGCTAACAGTCGTGTCATCCTCTCGAATGCTGGAACGCATGATCACAACGAAGAGTAGACAAGGAATCAAACGAAAAAACAGAGCCTACAATCACAGATACAATGAATCAACTACACCAGAGAGAATCTCAGAGTACCTACGTATACGTCCAGCGACACCCCGCTTTCTATCGAAGATATAAGTTGGGAAGATGCAACTAATGGTTCCATTGACGCACCTCAGGCTAAATTTCTGATACCAGAATAGCTGTCAACCAGTTCGGGAAACTTCACCGGAAGAAGGCTGCAGATGGACTAGGATTCTGGACATGGAGTCGGCGGGACGCTATCCAAACCACGTCAGTTCAGATCATCTAATTGTACCAGTGTGTCAGATACGCACTAGTTCCTCTTTTTCATGGCCCGTTCCCGTAGATCCAGTGAAGGACGTAGTGTCAGGCAATGTCGTGTTCGCCCTCGCGCACGTAGTAGACTGGAGCTCCATATCTGTGATGCGTGATTGTTGCCTCACAGATTCACGCACATTGAGACTGTCGTCAGGGCGTTGATTAGTGTAACAGCAAAGAGGATTTGAGTACAAGCTCACGTGGCGAGGAGTGTGTTGCAATAAACTATATGACGAATAGTGACTGATCAGTGTACTATATCAGCGGACCTTCGTTGAGGGGCAAGACACTCACGCTTTCCCTGCACGAAAGCAAACGGGAAGAATAGAAATCTTCCAGGGAATGCCACTATCTAAATTCATCATGCTCAGATTTATCACTGCTCGAATATCAGAGCTTCTCTGGAGAAATACCGTAATCATGTGGCAAGCTTGGCAGGTCCTGGATTGATTATGAGAAATGCATTGAAAACTTAGGACGGTATCAACTCACGCTGTAAGGGCACCGCGATGGACTGCGTAGAGCATTAGTCGATCAATCATGATGTTCGTGCTGCAGAAATGAATGTTAGAGGTACAGTTTCCAAACAGGATCTTAGTACGACTAGACAGCTTACCTCTTAAAGACAGATTTCTGAGACTTCAAATATATGCAGAGGCATACAGCAATTGTCACGTCGCAGACAAAACTGAAGCCATTTGCCAGGCCTGCCAAAACCCGCATCTCTACCGACGCAAGAGAGTAAATGTCGGTGTCTATGAATCTACTCCAATGATGCGACTATAATCAGCTCGCTGCTAATATGAATACAAGAGTACGCACATATTTATTGCAAGGACTGTATTTTAGAGGAAAAAACTGGGTTATTGCAATTACGACTGCTGTCCTATAGTTACGTACCCGTCCCAGGTACTGATTTTAGAGCGTCAGAAATTGGTATATGAGTGAGTAAGGTCGAAGTACATACCCAGCGCAGCGATTGCAATACCAGCCTGGGAGTCAATATCACGACTCACGGTTAATACAATTTACTGGCAGATGCAATTAGTTTCTTACTATAACAAATGCCAGATATTTTCCTCGTTTCCTGCTTTGACCATAGGCATGTTCGCTCACTAAGATATTAGGTCAGGGAGAGAGGGAAACATTCTAGAAGACAACATACAAATCCATATACGACTGGCAAAGAAACTACCACCCAGTTCTTATTAGAAGGCAACGGGATCCAAAGTGAATGATTAATGTACCATTGTGTGATGACAGCGATGTATATCTACATCAGTGTAAGTACAAGCAGTCATGAGATAAGGCGGGGCACATACAGTAATCAAGTTTTCCACCTAGAGTGCCAGTGGAGTCAGCTTATATTTCCGAGTGTATAGAGATCACGCTTACAGCGAGGCCCCTATGTAGGTCGTTGTGAGTTCTCATGAAGTAGGGGAACACCAATCAATCATCCACTCACGTCGGTATGACGAGGAATGTGTCGGGCGGTTTACCAAAGTCTAACACGAGATATTTGTAGGTACCATACGCCAAAAGTGCAGTTGTGGCTGAGTCAAGGGTACTGCTTGTGTTTGAGTTAACGTATTCTCGCAACAAGAAAGATATTCACGTACAACAGAAGTCCGACCTGTCACAATGTAACTCTGAGAACCTCTCGATAGATCACACGCAATACGTCTGAGATACAGATACTCACAATAACCTTGATTATCTGATGATCCGCGGTGTATCTGGTGTAGTAGAAATATGTTTGGAGCACCGTGACCCCGAATACACTTGATACCAGTGACGTCAATCTACTGCATGCAGAAAGTATGGATTAAAAGCGCACATGCATCCCAAAACAGTGCCCAACAAAGTGCATGCGAAGCTCTCTTGTATGGCTGACCGAAAGGACGGCGGAATAGCTATCGGCACGGGAATAGGCATGATAGGAGTGAGATATCTGGGGTGCTGGCCTGCAGCGATACTCGGGACAGTATATATATGTAGATGTGCGATAGAAGGTTCAGTGTTCAGGCGCCTTGGAGGGCCTTGTGTGTAGCAGTGGGTGGAGAGCGAGAAATGAGGTATGGCTCGTGACATGCGCTCACTGTCAAACGTATTGTCATAGTCACTATCCAACGCGCTCGTATGGTTCTTGATACGTTTTGAGAGTCTCTTTAAAATTCATCGAATGTATTCCCTCCGGGCGTATCAATACGAGAAGTGGATAGAACTGTTCGATATCATGGACATCAAAATCTAGATACATCCTGAGGTCAGAGTTCAAGCAAGCATCTAACCTTCGCCCGCAGGCCGTGCTGTCAAAATGATCTATCTTCAGACTGCCATTACAGAGCGTACCTGATCTCACACTGTACTGTAGCTATAATGCGGGTGAAGAATGAACCCAGCTCCGGTGCTCGTTGCCAGTGCGGCGCCAAAGCCAAGAAGCCAGGAGCCTGAAGCTGTCGAAAGCAGTGGGACTCATCGGGAAGAGATCTGACCTGAGGCTACTGCTACTCGGTACGCGCGCGGCAGGCGGGTGACCCACCGGCCGGTGGGACCATGCGCGCTCTGTCTCGAAACCCCAAAGGTGTCACTGCAGAGCCGAGTAGCAGTGGCATCCCCTCATATTTCTTCTCGATGAGTCCCACGGCTTTTAGCAACTCCAGTATTCAGGCATTGACGCGTCACTGGCAGCCCGCGGGCTTCTAGCACTGGGTTGAATTTTCTTATTCATGCGCACCGTAGTTACGGCCCCAGGTGGATCACAGTCCCTCTGGTTGCAGAGTAAGGAGATGGATCACGCTTCCGGCAGGACCTGTCGACAGATTACTAATTCCGAAACCTCGTACGTCTGAAAGGACCAAATAGCTAGATACTTCCCCGTCAAAAGTACTAGCAGGCTGTGAGAAAGAAGAACATTATCGGAGAGAATTACGACATGGCGAGATCACATGCAACTCGTGCATGCGCACCGTCAGAGCGACTACCCGTGGCTCTCTCCCTGCCATTCGCGATTATGATCGTGTCCTCGCCATTGCCACCATCATTGTTTATGTGCCCGCTGCCGCTCTTATAGTTATCTACACCAACCGCAGCTTGATCCACGAACTGACTACAGTCCCCCGAGCATAACCGCAAACGCGCCAAACGCGCCCAGACGTAATCGCGACCAACTCCCACCGTTGCACCACTGTGCGCCCATTATTCCGCGCCCTCTAAAGGTTTCCTTGCTTTGCCTCAGGACGCGGAGGAAGAGAGGGGAGCAACATTTGCAAAGGCTTGAGTGACTTCATTAAAGACAAACGATTGAATTCGATATCAACAGTCATGGACACAACAGACTCACCTTATAGGGTGGGTACCGGCAACCAAACCCTACTTTATCAACCCTGTAGACTCAGCAGTTGTTAGGTATGATTTTTGAAACAGTGGGAACACTGCATACCATCCCGGGTTGTCAAGAATGGCACGTTTGTGCGTGAATTGATCGAACATATCCTTCCCCGTGTAATATCCGTCTGAACACCGAGATAGGTAGTCAGACGCATGATCATGTCGGTGATAATAGCCAAAATACTGACAGCCACTAGGACCAACACCACCGACAGGTATTCCGGGAACTGAGAGCCCAGAAACGAACGTGCATCAGCAATCTTACCCCTTTGTTACAGATATGATCCGACGTACCTGCAACTTGAACAATAGTCTCGTTGGCGATTGCTCCTCCGCTTTTCGTCCGCTTGAATACTAGGAAAATACATTACAGGTGACATAACGCTGAGTAATCAGACTTAAAACTTACCCATATCTTGGAATTCTTTATCTTGAGAAAAGACATAGACAGCCAGAGGGTGGTTCCTATGTGTGATTTCAGGAGACATATTCAGCGGCACAGCGCCATCGAAAGCATACCTGTTTCGAATGAATGCGATAGCCTCATCTACGTCTTTGACGGGGATGAGGAGAAGGATAGGCCCGAATATCTCCCTAGGAGCTGTAAGAATAGGCCATGTCCTAACGATCTTCCCGAGCACTCACTCGCTCATCAGAGAGTCGTCTCCCCTGATGTTCTTGACCAGGGTTGGGGCGATATATCTCTTGGTGACGTCGGTCTCGCCTCCAAATACTATTTCTCCCTTAGTTTGATCAAGTAGATTCTTGATTCGGCGAGCATGCGCTTCATTCACTATTCTGCCTAAGGAGGTTGAGTCCTTTGGGCCCTCAGGATAGAAGGTGTCGTGTCTGTATAACACGAATAAGCTGCGGCTGCACCTAGGGAACATCGCAGATAACATACGCTTCTTTCAACGCCGAGATGAGCGCGTCCTGAATCCCCCCAAATACGAGCACGTATTCGGGACATACGCAAAGCTGAACGACCGGTTGTATGTAAAAGATAATTTAAGAATGCTTGAACAGCGTACCTGGCCGGCGTTCAAGCATCTTCCCCATAAGATACGCTTCGCAGCGAGGTTGATGTCGCTCTTGGGGTCGACAATGACAGGATTTTTTGCTGGTAAGACTCGGTAAGACAGAATTTGCTAATGAATAGATCTCAGATATACCACCGAGCTAAGGATTCATATGAGCAGATCATCACGTGGCTGAGATATCAATCGACACAGTACCTCCAGCGTCATAGGTGTGAGATGTTTGGCTGCTGCTTCTGCGACGATGTGGGCGACCCGGCCGCTGCCTAGATGACACCATACGTTATTGTTTTATCCAAGCACGATATGAACGGCCGTCTGACCTGTGTAGAATACTGGATAGGAGCAAATACGATTAGAATACTTCTCTATTGGCGTGTGCGTGAACATACTGTGGTCCCACTGTAGTTCTAACAACTACAATGGCATGAGTATCCAGATGACCACAAGTGAAGTGAACCTGCTTACTTTGGTAGTCTCCGGAATTGCACCATTGACGACATGGTATAAATCATTGTCGAGGTACTTAGGAACGAGCTCCGCAATGAGCGCACTCGTCGCAGGCGCTTGCTCCGACGGTTTCACTACCGCAGCGTTACCTCCCGCAATGGCACCGACCTTCAGAAGGTGTCATGAGAAGATCTTGGCGTTCACGTGTAGAGGGAATGACGACATACCAGAGGGGTGAACACCATTATCAGAGGCGCGTTGAACGGCGCGATGATGAGCGCGACGCCTTTGGCCTCTGCGCGCACCTTCGGCCCCATAGCTCTGAAACCCAGATTGAAGTCGGCTTTCTGGGTGGAAGCCCATCTCTCAACGTTGTTGTACGCAGTAGAAACGTCAATGAAGACGGTAGTTGTATCTACACTGATCGCAGAACGCACACTCAAATCACTTTGAGGTAGAACAGGTCATCTGGGATACTCACAACTCCGTTTCAACTTCATGTCTACCGAGGTCAGCCTTGCAAGCGGCATTGAAGCGCTCTTCATTGTCCTTCAGAAGGTAGCCGATCTGTGCTATCTGTTCCTTCCGGAAAGCCATGGATTGCGTACGCCCTGAGTTGAACGCTGTGCGCGCCCGGGTGTGCATCTGACGATGCGCTAAGAGTGAGTGACTGGAATGAAAGAGAAACATAGTAGGATTAACTTGTGAGATCTCCTCAATCGGAGTATAGACCAAGGAGGACATGATAGGGAGCGAATACTATGATGAGGAGGCGCGAAGTGGTACGGTCGTTGGATGTGGGGGAGAAAGTCGCGACAGACTTCGCAACCTTGCTTGCATGCCCATATCAGCACTGAGTACCGCCCCGTACCCACACAGAAGCATGAATTCTGTCTGATAGCTGTGCGACGGATTGTGACGGAGAGCGTCATAATCACAGTTAGCGCGGACCGTGACCGTGACGACTCTACCACAGTTCCCCAGCCGTGGCAGACAGAAGAGAACTGGGCTGGGAACTTAAACCCAAGAGAATAGCACTTCCTCACTCCGGTGCTTCCTAAGTAATACCTCGTTTGAAATTGGGAACGTCTCGCAATATCCGACATGCCTTCCATCGATTATAGTCAGGACTCAGCTGTCTCACGAACATAGTGGTATGTCGAGAAGTTTCCCCGTGACTGACTACAGTTGAGATGGTACATTACCAGTTACACATTGGTAGCCTCTTATGATCCTTGTCGGCGGATCACGAAAGAGAGCTTGGAGTTTTAGTGTACATGGTGTTGGTGAAGTTCTTGCCAGCAAGTGTCGCCTCTCAACGAACGCTACTGAATTGAATCATTGAGACATCAACTTCGACTGCCATATAGGGGTCTTTCCAATGCGTAGGTTAGATCGAAATTTTTCACCTGGATCATCTTAGAATTGAGTAACGTGCGTCTGAATGGAAGAAGCACCCACAATGCAAGTATCACACCAAGTCAAGAAGACTTCTTGAGCCGCGCCGGAAGTGCCTGACACGGCTTTCAGTCGTACCTCGCTTCGAGGTCTGGATTTAGGAGCTTCACCGGACCGATGGGTTAAAAATACGTTTCCTCCACTTACGTGACGAGTTCTACTACATAGTACGAGAGCAAAGAAGGGTCAAGACTTGTGATCCAGAATGCCAGTTGACTCCATCCGTTCCTGTCGGCATTCTATTTGTTCAGCGGTGGGCCACAGATATGAGCCGAGGCCTATAGATGCATCTATCATAGAGCTACGGTCACCTATACTATGGAACGCGCCTTCACCGGGTCATATTCGTTCCCTGAAGCCTCGTTACCTGGCATCCTGTCCATCTTTTCGGCCTCCTACACTTTTCCTTGCGGCGCTCCGTACCACCTCTGGGGACTTCTTTCTCCGACGAAGTTCCGACGTCTTAGAAGCGATAAAGCTGCGCCCGGTGCCAACGTGAGGTCGTGTAGGCGCTGACTACATCCTTCTGTGGTAACTATCAGAACAGATTGCGCCCACAAAGTGTAGTACGTCCACATCGGGATGTGATACACGGTCGCACATTCCCCCTAAAGGCCGGATGCGGCATCGGAAAGAAGGGCCAGAAGTCAGTAGCGCAGCACGTTCCATCTCCCCACATGTAATAGAAGTAGGGTAGTGATTTGAGAAGGGGCACACAATGACAGACGTTGTTATCAGAAGCGCTTAAATGACTTACGAGTGCACTCTGAAGAAACGCGGAGCGCGGCAGAAGCAAAATAGTAGAGCCTCGGCGAGACAGCCCACAACAGGAGAATTAGATCGGGCTCTGCACGCAGACAGGCTAGGCGCATTCAAGTTCCCCTATCAACGCCGATGACACCGTCGCTTGCGAAGTCGCTGTCCGAGTACCAGGTTCCAGCTAGCACACGCTGTCCATCTAGGACAGCGGACCTTCAGAGCTCATCGAAAATACAGGACACCCAACGGCGCGAGGAACATTGCGTAATTGGACAGCATTTTGGGGCGTCCCCAGTGCGGGGATTAATTAGACGCTCAGTGCTTCGATGAAGCGCGACAGTGTGTTGAGACTCGAGGGCGTACCTGAGGCATCCACAAAGATGGATGTCGCAAAGACGTCGACAGCTAGGTACGGAGAACTGCTTTCCGGTATCATCGAAGGACGGCAAGAACCGCCCAGTGCGTACGCCCGCGCAGCTCAACCTCCGACGCTTCGGAGGTGACATGTGGCGATGGCCGGACGGCACTGTTCTTCTTCCACCAGCGATAGCACTATTCCTACTCTTGTATGAGAAGAAAGAAGACGTGCTTAGCAGAAAGTTAGCCCGACCTGAATGCTTCGACCCAAAAGGCCCCGTCTTCTTGGAAGATGTGAAACTGTCGGCCGAGGGAGTATGAGAGGCCAATTTGCGTGGATTCGAACCTATTCCCTACGTGTAAGACACAGATACAGAGGCCGCTCGTACTGATTGTGGCGTCATATGGTACGTCAAACGTTGCGAATAATAGGAAAGACCGAAGACGAGAGCCGGGTGGCGTTAAGCGCCCATCGGTGCCGCGCGCGAGGCGGAAAAGGGTACCATCGCAGATACATAGCGTCGAGATCTGCGAGAGCAGAAGACATCATTACAGAGAGCAAATATGAGCTCAATTGTGTCGACGTACAGCGTAGATGAGCCTAATGAGCTTGGGCGAGCGTGCGGGAGTCCACGATCGAGGACCCGTTGTAGCAAGTCGACGGGTGTTCCAGCCCCATCATCGAACAAGCCTACAAGTAGACGTCAACAGACGTGTTCCTACGAAAGAGGATGGTTTCCATACCCCGTAGCACGTATCGTCTGCACTGATGCAATTTCGCTGGCGGGGCGGGTGGGGGTGACCTAACCGTATTCAACTGTGACACAAGGACGCGCCAGACCCAGAACTCACGTAATCGTAATCGGAGGTAAGAGAAGAATGGAGTACCTCGAATAAATCACGAATATGTCAGTCGTTGGGAAGGTAGAACGTGCCCAAACGCGTTGAGGTCTTGCCACGGATCTTTAGGTCATACGGATGCTGAGCGCGTGCGAGACTCCTATGAACCGGACTATCTCAGTGCCCAATGAAAGCAGTAACAATGAGCGCGAAATAAGTACCGCATCGTATCGACACTCTCCCACCAAATCCGCTGCGGCAATCCCTGTGACCTCGAGACCCAATACGAGATGGTCCGTCATTGCCACTCAGCGTGATCGGGACCTGGGACGTCCGTCGTGGCCAGAACGTGGCAAGACAGCGGGAGCATACTCCTTCGATCGAGTAGAAACGCCCTGTCGTGTCGGAGGCGTCCATCTCAGTCCACTACTCGTACGCGGGCGGGCGTATGAACGAGAGAAGGCTAGCTCGCTGCAGCCTAGAAAGAACGCGATCAGATGACAAGCACACGAAGACAGCGCGTACACTCACATTGTCTCTGCACAGCTCAAGGCCGTCGCGCACGATCTGAAGTTCGGGTGTCCGTATGTAGTATGGCGGAGTCGTACCACAGCAACCAGCAACCGAGGGTTGATGGGGTCTCCCGAAGTGGAAGCATGGCGGAGGGAACGAGCCTCGATACTTACTCGAGACGAACGGAGGGGAGCACCACACCTGCAAGTTTGGGGAAAGCACAGAGACGCACGTCAGTTCCGGATGCCCATCTGGTTGGAGAAGATTCTGTACTCACGCGCATGTTACGCTGGGGCGAGCGCGAAACGAGAGATGAAGTCATAAGGGTGTGCTAGTCAACAGGAGGGGGATCAGTATACGCTCCGCGGGCGAACAGGCATGAGCTCACCCGTCTCGATCCGGATCCAGTATGTCAGCTCGCGATAAGGGCTCCCTAATACTCGGTCAGGTCTACAAGATGCTATCCAAGGAACGGCCGGTGACTGCGAGATCAACAGAGGCCTCGAAACGAGGGGTGGGCGATATACGTGAGGCCTGCGAATTGCTACCGCGACGGTCGAGGTAACGGGATGCTGGGAGAAGCAGAGCCCGCGTCGGAACGATGTGCAAAGAGACTACAGGAAAACGAAGGGCGTACCTGAGATATCCAGTGCCAACCGCAGCCATCCACTCACTACACTTGACGAGGGCCCCGCACGCACGAGTGCCACAGAACAGCTTCAGACTGTCTCTATACAAGTATGCTCGTTAGGATACACACTGGGGCACGAGACAAACGCACCTAAGAGGTTGAATGATGCACGCTCTGTGCTCGCCCCATATCTTGAGGTCGACGGCCGTACATTAACAGGGGCATTGGGACATCTGAATGATACTGGAAAGGGGTCATAATGTGAAGACGTACGGATTTCCAGGACGCGACGTACGACTGAGACTAGTTCTGGGATACAGAGACGATTGGACGCGAGGGGTGCGAAGGTCGGGGCCCGCGGTCAAGTGTTTGATGACAGACGAGGGATAGAGGATAAGCCATGAATACTGCGGGGACCCGGGATAGAGGCGGAAATGACGCAGGGACACAAGCATGGAATGGCCTGCAAAGACACAGGTGGCGGGCGGAGGAGCCTGAGCCGGTGGAGAGCAGTCAAGGCGTTGGTAAGCGGCACTGAACACGGTTGAGTCCCGGACCGCGCGCCTCCGTGGCACCGGCGCCTTCTGCCACGTGGGTCCGAGGGGTGCCTGAACGACTTCAATCCGACACGGTGACCGTGCTCGCGTCGAGTCTCTGCCCGCTCGTTGCACCCGCCTCAACCTCCTGCTGGGCACAGTCGGCGCACATCTCCATGTTAACGTTCCATTTGCAAGTACTGCTGGACCCGGTTTCCCTCAGATTGGACGCTGCCATATAGCGACATTTTGACGTTTTCCGTAGGTCCGACAGCGGTACGACCCCATCCCTCAGGCTGTGGCCTGCTCTGTAGCCGTAGTCCCCCGCAGCAACGGCCACGGCCAAGAAGAGCCTTCTGCTTGTCATCAGCTTCGATGAGCGTACACCAAGCTCTGATAATACTTACCGCCTGTGGGGACACATCACCGCAACCGCGAACGCGAGAGGCTCCCGTGCACACCTCGACATCGACAGAGGTGGCGCTTCTCGAGTTCATGAAGCGACAACGATCGGTTCGTCCGACCGAGACAAGACTATGAGCAACGCCGACTAAATGAACGTCACGTGCGAATCGACGGCGATGGCCAGCTGTTGACATATGGAGGCATCAGACTACGCGCTTATACTGTAACGCATACCGAGGCAGTGAGAAGGCATACCATGAGCGACTTGCAAGCGTTTGGGAGGCGAGAGGTGTCACTGTCCGTGCGTAGTCCATGATCAGCATTACCGCAGCCGCGCCGTTGCTGCTGTTGGAGATGGACCATCGCGAAGCCTTCGCGAAACGGGACTCAAAGGCCTCGAGCGCGAGCGATCTAAGAGACTCCGCCATTCTGTACAACCATCCATGGGGCTCAATCCGCGCCGATCGCCTGCAAAGAACCGAACGTCAGTGGTCAATGACGGCCGCTGTGGGAAGCACTGAGCGCATACTGACCTCCTCCGAAGGCTAGGTGAGAACGGTAGAACCTAGCCGGCCGATGTCGATTCCATCGAGAGCTCGGAGGAGGTACCTCCTTGCCGGTCGGTGGAAATCGCTTGAACACCACTCGCGCCTAAGGGCAGAGTGTGGGTGGAAGAGTATATAGTAGACAAGCTCAGTGTCTGGGTGTAATGGGAAGACGCAGGTTACAACAGGCTGTGCAAGTGGTATTCAAGCACCATAGAAAGATATTCACGCACATCGTATGTCCCACTGGGCGCGGAAAGGTCGACTAAAGGACATGGCTGATCTAGATGATCTAAGAGGATGAGCTTACACCATATACACGGCGGCCATGTAGTGTGTACTCACGTTGCCCAAGACCATACTCTCCCAACATCTGGACGGAGCTACGGCCATGTATCCATCCCCGACAGCGAGCCACTGCATGTCCAGCAAGGGCTCAAAGACAAGACGTATAAATGGAAGGGCGAATTTGGGCAACATATTGACACGTTCCTACGGCGAGGTCTGACGAAGAGCAGTTGTCTAGATGAAGCGCAGCAACGCGTGTCGGAACGATGTGCAGAAAGAACGTTCGAGATTGGAAGACGTACCTGAGGCACCCGTTACCCCTAGACAACATCCTCAACTTGAGGACGCACGACGCTCACCCATACCAACGTACATCGGAGCTCTGCAGGTCCTATTGGGCGCACAGACGCATCAAGACAGATATTCTGGGGCGACAAGGCGGTCCTACGTACCCGCACCGCAAAAATGGGACCAGAAACCAGAAACCGTGCGCGAAGAGCTTGCTCCGTGTCATGAGATTTGCAGTGCGATGTCGACAAGGATGAGAAAGCTTCCCACTGCCGTCCGCCCAGTCGAACGCCATGAAACCCCTCCTCAGGTTCGCAGCGGCCGCGGAAAGTCTACGAGCGTGCCGGATACCGGAGCCTATTGCGGAAGTATAACATCGGTTTCAGGGAGAGGGGGGGGGGGTTGTGGCGTTTACACAGTAACATGGTGTTTTTAGGAGGGATTCGAAAGGGGCCCGGTGGGAGCTCATTCACGAAGACAGAAGCGTGAGTGAGGCGGAGCCGAAGGGGGCTGACGGAATGACCGTCTCGGACGACAACATGAGAGGAGCTTGATGAGCGAAAGGACAGGGATTGTGATATGAGAGCTAACAAGACATCAGAACGTAAACCGAGACGAAATGGTACGTCGTGACGTACCACGAACGCGGCGGGGCCTCCGGCTTCAGACTGGGTGGACCGACGCGACCGATGCGAAGGCATAGGCTCGGATGCGCGACCGTCCGCGGAGGGGAGGAAGTCGGGAAGTAGACGCTTGAGATGCAGCGACAGCATTGCAAAGCGATAGCTTGGAGACACAGGTTGGGAGTGCGTGAGGATGCAGCAAGCTCTGACCGGGGACTCGGGAGCCCAACTCGGCGGCGCGGCATGGCAAAGGGCGTTCCGTGTGCTCGCGTGGCTTGGGCGCTTGAATGTGCCCACGTGGAGACCGTGGCCCTGAGCTCCTGATCGTCAACGTCCGACGTCCATGGCCTTCCCTCGTCCTACTTAATGCCATGTCTATTCGAGCATCCTCTCCCTGCTCTTTCTCATCCACCGCTACGGAGGGTACAAATGGTTTTGGTTTGCCTGGGAGTGCAGTACTATGGTTGCCCTTCGCTCACTGCCAGTCCGAGTGGAAGCACACCTCCGAGTCATGGCCGCTGAGCAGGAGCGATGCGGCGTCCCCAACTTCAGAAGAGAAGACAGCAATGCCGTGACAAAGGTACTGTACCTCTGAGACACTACGTATTGCTACTACGTTCTTCAAACCTCCAGCACACTTAACACGCGATCACGACGAACACAGCAAAGAGAGCAGGGCACATAAGTAGTGCCACCAGACAATTATCCCGATTCCACTCCGAGTCCGCACAACCTCGAGAGTCGGTCAGCCGTGCTTGCATGATATACAATACAAGTATAGAATAAAGTAATCTTTACGGGCGCTGTTACACTCTGCCCTCATCAAATATCCATCGAGTCTCGAAGTGTCTTGTTCAGCAACCATCAGCCTCAATGACACCCGCTACTCCGGAACCACCACTCTCGTCACAGCGCGCACGTCTCATCTCGGAGGTAAGGCAGATATTGATCAGTCACAGCTCTTCCATAGATTTAACTACAGCGAATGCATGCTGAGAGATGGAATTCAGATCGCAAACTGCTTCGTCTGCCAATGCGCATGCAACTATGCACGCGCTCCAAAGGGTACGCTGTCTGTCGAGCGTTCTATTCGGCTAGTAGAATCACATATCATATCCACGAGTTAGTTCAACTTCCTCTCAGTAAGCATCCATCTCAGAACTATATTTTTAGCTTCTTAAAGCATGCCTTGATTGCTGCGACCTGCAAACGAGTTCCTTCTCTGCGCCTGAGGTACGCTTTCAAGAGTTTGTAAACCATGATGGGCCATGATCGGCTTCTAACACGAACACATCGCGGCGTGGACTCCCAGATCTTCTGGCACAAAGAATGTGCTATTTCCCTCGCGATCAGAGTGAACTGTCAAAACCTCATTCTTACTAACGGTCGCTCATAGGTTCTCAACGCTAGGAACCCTTCCCACCCATCTTTTCTGGGAATGCATCTGACGGTAGCATGTGCAGGGAGGCGCACTCAGCTGGTTTATACGGCTTCTTATAATGCGGTCTCTGGGAGCGCTAGGCCGGCCCCGCGAACGGACACGCATGCTTCTTTCCAGCACCTAGGCACATACAAGGCGCCAACTCTTGAACCACGTTGAGAGTAAGTGTCCTGTCGACTCTAATTGCAATCCACAGCAGTATTTCCCTTACACGCCATCGGCTATTTAGCCTCATACAGTGAACTACCCTATCCAGACGCTACTCAGGAGTTCCTCACTCCGAAGGTATGTTTATCATCCCAAAAACAAATGCTGCAGGAATCAAAGCATGTCCTTACATCCTAGAGACTCGCCATGTCCGCCCCTCCAGAGTGCCAGTTTACTCCCGGATTTTCGGCACATGCGTGCACTCTGAATATAGTACAGCCCGTCAGCACCAAGAATCAACAGAGCCGACCTTCGAACACCAGCACCAGCACCTCTCCGCTATCGCCATCGCCGACCAGCCCTTCCTTTCAGTCTACCACAAATCCATTGAATCAGATTTGGGGTAGCATACCCGATGCCACGTCCGACACGCAACCATCGAGTACTTCCGCATCTAACGGCGCGGTAGGGACGAGCTTAGATGCCGTCACCGGCTCTTCTTCGATTGCGGGACCTCTTACCTCGACAACGTCTTCCACGTCACGACCCAGCTCTGGCATTAGCGCGACATCGTTGCCCGGTGGGTTCTCAACTGCATCTTTCAACGAAACCACGGGAGTCCCCATTTCCAGGCAGGCCGCTGCCTCCAGTGCTGCCTCTTCTTCCCCTGGACCGTCAACGACCCCTGCGAGCGCCCATCCCACTGTACAACCTCCATCCAATGCCGGCGCCCAAGGGCTATCTCGGGGAGTGATAGCAGGTATCGTTCTCGGTGCGCTTCTGGCGCTGTTGACTGCCATCGTTGCCGCATTCTGGATTCGCAGAAAGGTCAAGCAGAGGAAACGGTTGATAGCGAACGTTCCCGGTACGTCCCATTCACCGTCACTAGTGCTTCATAGCTTACTGAGAACACATACACACACAGGCTTTCCCAGTGGCATATCCGATACGGCGACTCGAGCCTTCGCGGCAGATCAAGCAAATGGCGGCTCCGAGGCCTCGCACTGGCACGCACCAGCAAAAGTGGTCTCTTTCAGTCCACATCTGGGCGCCCCAGAGGACGCGCCTGCTAGCCGTGGAGCTCCCGATGTGCACGCCGTACGCACCTTCACACCCTCCCGGCCTCTCCCTGTTCCCGTCGCCTGCGAAAAACGCAGGCGCGACGACGATCGCGCTAGCTCCTCAGACACCGCCCAAGATGTATCGTCCACACCAACTCTCGATGGCACAGTCGGACGTAGCAGCACCGATCGCGAAGCATACCCACACGACACGTCCAAGCCCGGTAGGCGCCCGCGCGCTCCCTCCGTTGAAGAAGCCCAGATCGCGGATGTCGTGGAAGAGACGCGTCGAGGACCCGGGCGGCGTGCGTTACGATTCGAGACGGATGGCGGGGTGAGCCTTGCGGGAGGGCGGGCGGGCGGTGCCAGAGATATAGAGGAGGGGGAGGATGATAGCGACGAGGAGTCGGTGTCGACGATGCCTCCGCCGTATTTCTCGATTCAGGGGTTTAGTTAGTTGAGGCACATTGTGTCATTTGTGAAACTCCCTTTGAATATCTAGCGCGTGCATCTCATTGGGCTGAGGGATTAAGTGCCCGCGTCGGGTTGATTAAAACGGCTCTACACGTGTTAGAAGCTGAGATCTCGGATACCATCGACGTTGTCCGCAGGGCGAGGACAGATACTCGTCTCAATGAGACGGCAATATGGAAGGTAACGAGGTGAGACGCAACTGGGAGAGAAATAAGAACGTGAAAAAGAGCAAATCATATAGGGTGACGTACCTTGGAGACTTTTGAGTTCCGAAGGCGGTAGAAAACGCAAGGCCAAGGCCTGGAACCCAGACGCGCGGAGGCAGCTTTGGAGACAGACGTTTGGGGAAGAGGTTGGCATAGCGAGAGACCGTAGGCAGAGATGATTCATACGCAATGATCCGGCAAGTCTACGCCTGGGGAGACCTGGGAGTAAGACGATGGATGCAAGTTGTCTGAGCGTTCGAGGACAAGGAGGGCACATACTCGGCGCTCGGCAAAGGGGGCGGCCCGTATGCTCGCGTGGCTCAGGCGCTTGAATATGCTCACGTGGGGACTGCGCCTGAGTCGAATGGGCCAGCGCACCGCGCGGCTTGTCGACGTCGACGTCGTCCATGTCCTTCACTCGCCTTAATGCCATGTCTATCTAGACCTCCTCTCTCTAATTTTGCCCCTCTTCTTTCACGGAACGCACCAGTGCTCGCGGTCTATCTCGGGTCCCCTGCCAAGTATCCTCCACTCACAGTCCGGCGTGAGACCGGAGACGGAGAAGACTCACGCGGCTTGGACGTGGCTTCCGAGTCCCCAGCTTTGGAATAACGCTCTAAAAAGGTATTGTAGCCTTAGGAGCCTTGATAATTGCTACACCTCCAACCTTTTCATCACACGATCGTGGCGAATGCAGCCAAGAGAGCAGCATGGAAAACCGTCCCTATCCGTGCAGCCGGTGTCGAGGGTCGGCAGACCTTACTTGCGCGATATCGATGGAGGTATGCGAGTGGGGGATAAGCGATATCCACGGGCTCTGTTGTGTTCCGCATCTTATCGAACAATCACCGAGCTTTGTGTCAGTCGTCTCATTCAGAAACGTCAACCCCAGTGACACCCTAGCCCACAGAAGCCGTCATTCTCATCACAGTACCGTGACGTACATCTCTTCTCTGAAGTTGGGCAGATGGAAGCAACCGCTATTCCGTACATGTAGGAGCTCCGAAGATATTATGATAGATGGAACCCAGACCGCAGATTGCTTCCTGCGAAGGCGGCTACGCGCTCGAAGGCATGCATTGTCCGTCGAGGACGGTCTTATACGATCTAGACGGCGTTTAATACCTAAGAGATTGGAGTGGTACAGACATGCTCCAGAGATACTCATGCATGGTGTGCTTACTCGGACGAAGTTTGAATGTCTACCAGCGAGTTCCTTCCATGCGAGCTGAGGTCATGGTTTAGAATCTGACACGGACGCATCACGGCCGGTGTCCCCGGTTATGTAAGAACAAAGAAGGACTGATTGAAGGGCAACTAATAGGTTTCGGTTCGCGTCACCGCCACCGTCAACTGGAAGACTGCGAGCACTGTGGTTGGTGGTCGAGGTTGCACAGAGGCGTTTCTTCGTTTCCAAGGCCATGAGTTCTTGTCGCACGTCTTCCCGAAAGGCATCTGACAGCGGACTCGGCAGATTGGCGTAGTTCGCTGGCTTGGTGAATGGTGTCTATAAGACAGCGACCAGGAGCAATGGGATGTCGATTGGTGTGTGCGTCCTCCCCGCACATAGCACTATACGAGCTCCTCTCAAACCGCATTAGAAGAGTAAGTGTCTCATTCAGTCGGATAGGACTCTACACCTTGTCTCTCATACCTAATCAGTATCTTAGCCCATAGGTGAACGGAAAGTCTTAGTGGATTCTATCGCATCCAAACACTATTTGGAGGCTTTTCACTCTAAAGGTATGTTTTCTTCACCAAGACAAACGCAGCAGAAAATGAAAGTGTACGCCTCTTAGAAACTCGCCATGTCTGGGATTCCTGAATGCCAACTTACTCCAGGCTTTTCAGCGAATGAGTGTACATTCAATTTTCAGTCCATCGGCACCAATGGCCATTCTGAAACCTCAAAAGAAAATCTGCCAGACCCCCGTACTGCAACCTCTGTGCTTGCGCAAGATCCGACCGGGCCAGCCTCTCAGCCCACTACACAAACGTTGAACCCGGCATCGTCCAGCATGCCCGTCGCTACATCCCTAGGCGTCTTCAGTACACAACCATCGAGCACTCCCACATCTCACCGTGCGTATCTTTCTTATATTTTATTGTGTAGAAGAACTCCATGGATTGGCAGCAGAGAAGAGCTCGGATGTCGCCACCAGCGTTTCTTCGAATGCGGAACCTCCGACCTCGACTACGTCTTCCACTTCATCATCCGTTTCTCCCGTTGGCACGACAACACTCCCAAATGGATTCCTAACTACGTCTTCAATCGAAACCACAGAAGTTCCCACTTCCGGGCCCGCGGCTGCCTCCAGTACTACCTCTTCCCCTGGCCAGTTGACGACCCCTGCGAGTGTCCATCCCACTGTACAACCTCCATCCCACGCGGACCCCGGGGGGCTATCTCCGGGAGCGATAGCAGGTATCGTTCTCGGTGTGCTTCTCGCACTGTTGACTGTGATCGCTGCCGCGCTCTGGATCCGGAGAAAGATCAAGCGGCAGAACAAGTCGACAGCAAACGTTCTCGGTGCGTCCCGTTCATCTTCACTCGTGCTTTTCAGCTCACCGAAGCTTCCTCTCCCAGGCTCAAACACGTTGTTCTCGCCTTCTTCGAGCACGCTGCTCACTGTCTACGGCGAGAAGCCGAAGAAGTGGGACGATGATCGGAGCTCCGTCGTGTCAAGCGTCGTGTCTACGCTCCCGGCGTACGGATACACGTCGCGCGACCCTCAGATTATATTTGGGAGCGAGGATGGATGCGGGCCGGTGATCGTAGTTCAGGATGGTGATACAGAAGGCAAGGGGACCACTTTCCCGGCCTGATATACCCTGGGAAGCCACCCAGGGATGATTCATTGACGACTCTGCGCGACGCCGTGACCGCGCTGGGCCTCCCTCGCTGGTAATTCACGGCGAGGACTGAACTCACAATTTCCGTTCCATCTTGGATACAAATTGCGGAGGCGGAAATGTACAACTCAGTTGCGTGTGGAGTATTGAGTGTTGTATGATTGCAATTTGCAGGTATCGTAAGTAGATGAGCACGCAGAGCTTGGATACCAGCAGACGGAACAGCATTGATGGTGTCATATCAACGAACAGCCAATTCTGCTTCGCTTGACGAGGAGGACGGGAGGACCGTTGTTTGCAGGCACGATTGAGACACGCTGGGCGTTCACGGTGCTCGTCCGGCGCCATTCGAAGCCTCAGGTCCTATCGTCGCGTGCGGGATGTAATGTCAAGACTCAACAAGTTCTACGTGTTTCTTCATTGATAGTGTTATCGTAACTGATAATCTATTGAACCATTGCACGAACTTAATGCGCCCAGATATCACGGAGACTGCGCTGACAGGCGCAAAGACGCTGGTTGCTGATTGAGAATGCTAACAGGAAACCTGGTAGTAAGAATCACAGCGTCGGTGATATGACGGTACGAGAAAAGAGGTATGAGACCTACAATGAACCGACGTCTGCTTGTGTAACGGTGCAGGGCCATAGCGGTGCTAGAGGAACAAATTCTCGGGTCGGCAGAGGAGAAGGGTGCGCAAGAAGCGCTCGAGTCGGCGGAGAACTTCATTGAGACCTGTTCACTGAGTTGTCGCGGGCGATGGTGGATAGCACGTAAGTACCCGGGGAAGGCACGTTGGGATCTGGACGTTTGTGTATGGTTACGCTACCCGAGACTGAGGGCTTGAGATACATCGGGACCCATCGTGGTTGAACGAGCTGTACTCTGTACACTGGTCGTTTTCTGTACGCAGGGGTGACTGGCTCTGGCTTCGAAACCGGCCCGTCCATCCCTGGGGTGCGTATGGAGCACGCAGAAGAGCCGAAACTATGTGCGTGTGGACGTGATGTTCAACTGCAGGATGGCGGCACGTGAGACTCCCGGCTTGAAAGGACGATCTAAGCAAAGAGGGAAGAAAGACATATACTTGGGCCAGATCACGAGCGTGCTCAATGTCAGGGCTGTGCAGGGTGTCGTTGGCCGTACATACCGAGAGAGCAGCTCGACGCGCACAAGGCCTCTTCGAACGTCGCGGCATGAGTACTCCCTGATGCGAACGACCAGTGTAAGGAGCGTGAAATACATACCAGTACCAGACGACATCAAGCCTTTCTGACGGAACTGGCACTCCGCCTCTCCATGTTTCTTCCGTGCTACCTCCCTTTAATGTAACACACTATCCTTGACGGCTCTGCTTTCAAAATCTCTGGCGGCCCGGCCAAACACCGTGTATGATGAACAGGAGTAAGTAACGCGTGCACGGCCTCCTTACGGATAGGGCGTGGTTAGAATATCACGTTGTTGGCTAGATGCCGCTAGAAGAGGTCCAATAAATGTCACGATATAGAGCCGCTAGCTAACACCCTGTATCGAGAAGTACGGCGGGGGCATCGTCGACACTGACCCCTCATCGTCGCTATCGTCTTCTCCCTCCTCTCCGTCACCGCGCGCGCACCCACCCGCGAGACTCACCCCGCCATCCGTCTCGAACCGCAGTGTGCGCCGCCCGGGTCCTCGGCGCGTCTCTTCCACGACGTCTGCGGTCTGGGCTTCTTCGACGGGCGGAGCGCGCGGGTGTCTGCGGCGTTTGGCCGTGCGGCGCGCGTGCGCCTCGGGATCGGTGACGGTGCCGCTACGTCCGACCGCGCCTCCTAGGGTTGCAGGTGGAGGGGACGATGCGTCCTGAGTAGATTCTGAGGAGCCAGCGCGGTCGCCGTTGCTCCTGCCCTTCTCGTAGGCGACGGACACCAAGAGAGGCGGGGAGGCGCGTACGGCCGACACATCGAGACCACCGCGACCAGCAAGCGCGTCCCCTGAAGCGTCTAGATCTGGACTGGAGGGGGCCACTGTTGCTGGCGCCTGCGAGACTTCGGAGCCGTCGTTCGCTTGACTCGCCGCGGAGGCCCGAGACGCATCGGACTTGTTCCTGCGAGAGCCGGTGTGCGAGTGCGGTCTCGACGCGGCTCTGGACGTGCCGCTGGGCACATCCCCGACGACACTTCCAGACGCGCCC
The DNA here is from genome assembly GCA_002150815.3 of Grammothele lineata. Taxonomy (NCBI): domain Eukaryota; kingdom Fungi; phylum Basidiomycota; class Agaricomycetes; order Polyporales; family Polyporaceae; genus Grammothele; species Grammothele lineata. Next base: position 100,645 of record NDFF03000126.1, on the reverse strand, counting down.
TCCTCGGGGGAAGCATCCAATGGGAATGGTGTGACCTCACCAGAAGGGTCTGAGAATGGGTCGGGATCGTACCGCGCCTGGGTAGGAAGCGACTTCTCAGAGTCTGCGCGAAGATGTGGAAGATGGTATCAGCGCGTAGTGCGGAGGAAGGGCGGGGTTCGGAAGGTGAGGAATAAGCAAAAGGCTTACCTTCATCTGAGAGGCCGTGCCTGTCCACGTGCCGTCTGCGCCTCCGGCACAACCAGAACACAATCGCAGCTAGCACAGTAAAGACTACAGCACCGAGGGCAATTACCACTAATACGCCTGCAGAGAGGCCGCGTTTTCTTGGCCCATTAGTGGAAATAAGGGATGTAGCAACGGGTCCCGTCTGAGTTGCATCCGCGGTCTTGCCAGACGGAGTGATGATATGGGAGGAGGTAGAGCCCAAAGACGTTGGTGCTGAGGCCGTATTGGTTGTCCCGAAGTAACATCTTCGGCGCGCGATGCAGAAACGCTCTGAGTGTTGAAGCCCAGCGATTTTCCTAGAATTTGAGTCAAAAGGATCTTCGCTATTGCATGATGGTAGGGGAATTACCTGTGGAGACGGAAATGACGCTATCTTGTGATCCTGTATCTGAAGCCGCTGACGAAGTGGAGCCTCGCGTTGGGCTGCTTTCCAAGGAGGTAGTCCTCGTACCAGTAGGCGAGGTTTGGGCCGCAGTTGTGGTCGTCGACGAAGAGGTAGAGGCGACAATTCCAATTCTGAAATAGTCGAGTGCAAGCGTGACGCCAAAGTTCTGGACGACGAACGTGTGTTCAATGTTGTCCATCAGCGACTCGCCGTACACCTCCTCACTCGTGCTGATGTCTTTCGCTTTGAGGAGGTTCGTCTGCACGGTGTCGGTAACGTCCATGATGAACGTTGCGTTCCCCGCGTCTCCAAGGCTGCCGAAAGCCTGCTGTCCCCATACGGAGAGAGCCGTGCCTAATGACGGCCATGTAGCTCCACGACGTGATATGGGATGTAAACCACGTACCCTTGAACACGAACGTCCCCGAGTCCCCTAATGCAGACGACACGAGCTTCGTCGCTGACCCAACCTTCTCGGTAGACCAATCTCCTTGTGTTTGGAACAAAGGTGATGTGGCTGGGACGCACACTGTCGTCTCATTTTCTTCGCATTCCATGCGTTGCCGCCGAGATCTTTGAGGAGGTTGTAAGGGGCGAGATGGACGAGAGGAAACTTTGGATGAGCGATGTCGGGACAATACCAAGGAGTCATGGAGGCTATGCACGGACGCGTGAGCAGCTATGTACCTTGCTTCTTCTACTCTCCCATACGTTTGGCAGATCGCCCTGATCAGAACGTGTAGTCGAACTGGTTCCTCGTATATTGGGCGCGACTGTGTGCCTGGCGCCTCGCGCGTCTTCCTCGGCTCCAGTGCCTCATTGTGTAAGTATGAGACTGCTTTAGCGTTATAGTGAAACTAAAACACGCGATAAACACATGACGCACAAAACGTAGTGTCTGTGGTTGTTTTGGCTGCGATCCGTGGGGTGCATCAACCACCTGATCAATGGTCGCATACGTTAAAGAAAGCAAGGCGTCAACAGATATTTGTAACGTACCTTTAAACAGCATGACCCCTCTCAATAGGCCAAAGGTCCTTACACAAGGCGGACTCTGAGTTTATAGTTGAGAAGGCTCAGTATGTAGCACAGCCGGGCAAACGTGTCGTGCACACAAGAGTGGCTCGACCGCCCGTGAACCTACGGTGACTTCGAATCAGCGACTCTATTAGACCTACGCGCGGCCTCTGCACAGGGCACTTACTGTCTCAGCGTCCTAAGGACCGAAGGACAGCGTGGGTCAACAATTCTCTCGTTCACGCACTGGTGCTGCTCAGACGAATTCTTACCAGTGAGAGGCCCTACATGACTATCGATGAATATTTGTTGAGACCGTGACTCCCGAGCCGAGTTTCAAGTGCGCTCCAAGGCACCACAACAAGGATGTCTGGTCTGATGCGATGAAAGCGGTCCACTGGGCAGGTAGCGAAGAGACAACAGGCTGCGACAGAGACTCGCCCAGGCAGGCAGCGCGGCACAGAAACCCTAGGCTAGGGGTGACGTCACCAGTATATCCCAGCCAACGAAGAGCGAGCGTCGCTGAGTGGAGCGCCTAATGGCCGAACGCGTCACCGCCAGTCACTGCGACGTCCTCCGACTTGGACGAAGCGTTCATCTTCTGCTAGCAATCTCTAAGATCTCACGTCGTTATCTACATATCCGGTACGAATTTGGTGCAGTGTGAATTGCTCGGTTGCCGACTTGCGCGAGACTGGCATCTTGAGGCGGAACCGCGGCGCACTACGCCATAGGGGACATAGAAGTGAGTCCAGTTGGTTCGCTTTTACTTAAATTCTCACTTGTCCTCTGCACTTTGTGTCGCAGTACGTCTAGTGAGGTCGCTTCTTGTCAGCAAAAAGATCTCGTAACGATCAAGACTTGTCTGCAACATTTGGGCTTACTACCCCGGGCTATTGGCCTCATTATATTCCTGCTGACGTACAGAACCAACTATTACGGCTCTGTCTCGTACATCCGCCAGTAGAAAGCTTTAGTCTTAATGTGAGTATATCTTTAGATTCGTTGCGGTGGCACGACCTCAGACTTATGGCGCCGTTCCGGTCACATAGATGTGGCTGTTGAATACTCACACCGCAAAACTTAAGTACTTCAACCGGCCTGAGGAGGTTCCCGGAGGGTACGCCATCCTGTCGCATGTTTGGGGGTCTGCAACCGAGGAGGATACGTTTCAAACGGTTCAGGAGGCTTCCGTGAAGTATGGGGGGGACGTAGAACGGTTCACCACGCAGGCGTCGAACAGCGGGCCCAGCTCGTGCCTCAGCTTCAGGGAACTTCAAAGCGCCGTCGAAGATCTCCAGCGCATTGTCGAGAAGCAGCAGGAGACTATCGATACGCTCGCTTCTCTGTTATCTCCCCAATACAACACGTCCCGTCTTTCATGCGCTTCGAGCCCTTCGTCCATCCACCCCGTTGCGACGCCCTCAACGTCTGCACCATATCCCCCACCATCACAGACTGCTCCAGTCTCTGCCTCCGAAATTTGCGACCGGGCTCTACCGACAGCCCCTCGCCACCTCATCTCGGAGAAGATCCGTGGCTTTCTCTGTCAAGCAGAGCGGGATGGGTTCGAGTGGGCATGGGCTGATACATGTTGTATCGACAAGACCAGCAGCTCAGAGCTGTCCGAAGCTATCAATTCCATGTTCCGATACTACTCCCTCTCTGACGTCTGTTACGTTTACCTGGCCGACGTCCCTAGTACCGACAGCCTCGACAGGTACGGTGCATTCGATTATAGTCGATGGCATTCGCGCGGCTGGACGCTCCAAGAACTCCTCGCTCCCAAGAAACTCCACTTCATGTCGAACGAGTGGGTGCTTCTTGGAGACAAGCACACGCACGCGGACAGACTGGAATCCATTACGCACATTCCTACTAGTGTTTTGCGTTTCGAAAAGGACGTGACGACGTTCGGCGTTGCTGCCCGGATGGCGTGGGCGTCGGAGCGCTCTACCACACGTGTCGAGGACGAAGCGTACTGCCTGTTCGGACTCTTCGGAATCAACATGCCGACGCTCTATGGCGAGGGTCGCAATGCATTCTACCGCCTGCAAGAGGAGATCCTGAGGACCTCGCCAGACGTGAGCCTTCTGGCCTGGGGAGAATGGAGGCCGTACCGACGACTGGTTACCGCTCACATGGAGAAGTACCTACCAGCCAATCCAGCCAATCCTGACGCGTATATTCAATCAGCGGCAGAACACGACAACTCATTCCTCTTCGCCCCTTCTCCTTCTGCATTCAGTTGGCGTAGGAGCGTTCGGTTCGAGAGCTCGGAGCTTTCAGGGCAGGTATCAGCGACATCGGTGAGGCTCACTTGCTACAATGTTTCGTTAATCGAGCGTTATGCTGATGACAGCGGATTAGAAGGGGTTCAGCTGGTTCAAATATATGTCTAAGGACCATGGGATGTCTTCGTTCTCGATGACCTCTCATGGGGTCCGTGCGCACATACCCATCCACACACTGGCCCACCCTTTGAACAGCTACGCTGTTGCGAAGCTATGCGGGGTTCGGGATACCGCAGACTACTCTTCACACGTCTGTCTCCTCCTCCAGCGAGACAACGGCACCCCCGACGACGACGTTCCTACCTACACATGCCACACTATCGAGGGATACAGGCTACTCGCCGTGCTTCCTGAACTCGACAGCACACTTCGCTGGGAATGGTGCGACATGTACCTCTCCCCGCGGCCCCAGCACCGCGCCTCTAACCTAGCCCAACCTCGAGAGCTCCTCAGCCGCCTGTGCATAGGCCCAGCACCTCCCTTTGTCCTGGAGCGATCGAGTCTCACAAAGCTGTCCGATGGTGACAACGAACTCAAGCTGCGATTACTTTCCGTAGAAGGCATACGGTTGACTCCATGGACTGGCGATCCCACCTTGCTTGTCCTCTTCCGACATTCGTCGTTTTCAATGTTTTTGGTGCTCGAGTTCGGCTGCTGTAGCCGTTCTTCCACTTCATCCGGCCTTCCCACGAGGCACTACTTCATAGGCCGTTTCCAAAGAAGTGACGACGTACAGAACACATCGCACGATTGCCATCGGCATCATATCGTACTGGACGAAGGTGGGGGCGCTCGTGTCACGGTGAGGGCGTCGAAGTTGGAGTTTCGGGACATGGGTCTGGTACCCGCGATCACCCTCTCTTTCAAGCGGAATGGTCTGTATAAGGGTGGAACTACGTTAGGCGTCGTATTCGAGGATCTCCTCTGGGAAGAGAATGTAGCAGTCCTCTAGCATCCTGACGTGAGAGTGGTACGGGATCGAGCCTTCGTTGTAATTTCGGAAAACGAGCGCGGAAGAGTGCTGGGTGCTTGTTCGCTTCCTTCATCACGTCTCTCCGCGTCTCGTAGCGTCCCTTTGCATCCCATCCCATCGAATTCCTTTTGCCCCAGGTGCCGAGCCAAACGGTAGATAGAAATTGGATAAAAATGCATCAATTCGTGCACGTCTCCTTGTCTGATCCGTGCTCTTGTCCAGAAAGACCATAGTAACTAAGCCTAATACCATACACCTGTATATTCAAGGTGAGATGTGGGACAAATAAATGCAAACGGAAGGAAGCGCCGTCTGACGGAGACGAATGGTATTGACATACTCTGTCTCGTCTACCCCAAATTCGACCACCACTGAGAGCCTTCCATTGGAGACGCGTCGTCGAAAAACATCTCCAATGTCTGACCAGACGGGTCCATCAGACTCTGCCGAAACTCGAACGTCATGTTGGCCTTCAACATCGAGTTCCATCCGTCTTGCGCAGCACTCGAGAATACCCGCCGTATCCGACCAGCATCGTTGAGCGTAACGTGGTCATTGGAGCAGTCGTGCGAAGGCTCTTCATCCTCCATCCGGTCCGCGTGCTCGAGATCGAACCTGCAGACGAGGTAGTGAGGCCCGAGCGGGGGATTTTCGGAGACCCCTTCATCGGTAGCCGACCGTCCAGCCGATACGGTACAACGGCCTAGAACCATTGTCACCCACACGAGATACTGCCTGAAGACAAGCACGAGAGGCACGGTGCCAGTCCACGGGATTGGTACATCCGATACATAGTCGAGCTCCAGGCCATGATTTCGCTCGAGCCGAGTGATGTCAGAGACCTTGAGTATGAACGGCGGGAGCGATGCCCCCACACCAAGGCGCGCAATGCGCCCGCGAAGGTCGGATGCGTCCGTGACCTGATAGGCAGGGCGCGGGGAAATGTAAATGTCTGACCACGTCCATTCGAGGCTTTTGGTGAGATCGGGCGTGGCGTACAGGAGGCGACATTCGGTGTCCCAGGAGCAGTCGTAAATAGGGATGTGTGACCCGAGGTGGGTGGTCGAGTTACGACGGAGGACGAGCCAAATGATACGCTTCGTTTCATCGAAAGATTGGCTCCTCTCTTCACTACCGTTGAGGCATGCGACGGCATACGGATAGTCGAGTTTCCAGATAGGGAGATGAGCGCGGACGCCTTCTGGGCTCATGCTGAAAGATATGTGCGGAGGTTGAGATGACGGCGAGATTTCGTCGACAGCGGTACTCTAAATTAAAGCGTCAGCGTAGTAAGCGGTTGAGTGAGTACCTATCGCTCACCTTGGCGTTAACAACGACGTCTTCGAGTTGAGCGAAGAAGATCTCTCCTTTATCTGTGAACTCCCGCGGACGAGGTGCGAACATATGATCTCCGGCCGTCGTGCGGTACGTCGATGGACTGGTTCCGACATCACGGCCAATCTCCCACAAGTGTTCCACGCTGTGCACGTATTTGTGGGCTCCCCATGCGAACAGCGTCGTGTCCACACATGTGCGCATAATCTCCTCTTGAAGTCTGTAGAAGGCGTTCCGCCCCTCCCCATACAGCGTCGGAAGGTTGATGCCAAACAACCCGAACAGACAATACGCCTCGTCTTCAACGCGCGTCGTCTCCCTGTTCGCGGCCCAGGCGATACGCGTGGCGACGCTCATCTCCGTCACGTCCCGCTCGAATCGTAACACTTCTGCGGACACGCTTGTGACGCGCTCCAGGGCGTCGGCAAGTGCGAACTTGTTCCCGAGTGGGCTCCAGTCACGCGCAAGGAAGCGCACCGTCTTGGGCGCGAGCAGTTCCTGTAGCGTCCAGCCGCGTCTGTGCCAACGACTCTCAGCAAACTCGGAGTCGTGCTCGAGGACGTAATCGTCTGGCGAGACGTCACATAGGTAGACGTAGCAGACGCTGGAGAAGGCGTAGTACTGGAACATTGAGTTGATCGCCTCAGTTAGCTCAGTGCTACTTGTCTTGTCGATGCAGCACGTGTCGGCCCACGCCCAGTCGAAACCATTCTGCGCGGAGAGGATGAGGAAATCGCGTATCTTCGGCGAGAGGAGATCGCGAGGATTGGTAGGAAGAGGGATGTCGGCAGATGGGGAAGGGCTGCAGAGAACGGAGGGTGCGTTGGTGTGGTCTCCCCAAGAGTCCCCCGATAGGCGGTGTGCTGGAGTGATGACACGTAGGATGGATTCCATATTGTCTACTCGGGAGCCTCCTTGGAGATGCGTGCAAAGCGCGAGGAACATGCGGCGCAGCTCGTCGTTGCTCCTCCGTAAGCCGTCGACTGTATTCTCCAATCTCTCCACAGCGTCTTCGAGCTCGGCAGTTGTGACAGGGGGCGGCCCGAGCTCGCGGAAGTGGACCAGTCGCTCGTTCATCTCGCACTGTAGAGCTGCGTCTTGCACCTTTTGGAACGTGTCTTCTTCGTACGGCGCTCCCCAAACGTGAGAGAGGATTGCATAGCCTCCAGGGACATCGTCGGGTTTATTGAAGAATCGAAGCTTCCCCGTCTTTGTATGTAGTAGCCACATGGAGGTCTCTATATAGATAGGGTCAATCAATGCTTCCGATGTTTTCCCAGCCGACTCACAACTTATGGGCTTTATCGATACGCCGTTCTCAGCACGATTTAGCGTTTACTCCAATTCCGTTCATGCTGCAACACGCAGAAGACCGTCTTTCGGCTGGAAGATGAGAGAGAACAGAGAGTATCGATCGTTTGGCTGTGTTGGCTGGGGAGCTATGGGGGAACAAACAGAATCGTTAACGGAGTGTGGTGGAACTCTGTTTACGCTTTCACGCGCTACAACGAAGTTATCCTGTTTCGCAGCCACGTCGTGTAAGCAACATCGATCACTTAAATCAGAGGAAGACAACATACAAGCAACGTCGATAAGGGAATTGAATACGGCACAGCGCAAGAAACAGTAGGCGGTGGAGGCTCGTCGGGTCTGCGCGAAAGACGTTGATGTTTTCCCAGCTCTTCTTCGTGGGACTCGAAGGCGGATGTCAGCGCACACCCGGGCTTGCCTTTACGTCTTGTCACCGGACGGCGCGCCCTGGCCGCCTGAACCACAACGGATAGATCGCAGTTACTTCCGGTCTAGTAAACGATTCTGGAATCGCATACCTATTGCCAATTAGGTTGAGACGGGTCCTAGAATGCGTTTGTACTCACTCGTAGCCACTCCTGCGTCCAACAGAGTGTAGATGTGTATGGGCACTACGTGGCCTACTTGATCTCGCCACCGACTTGGACAATCGCTGTCTCGGGAGCGGAGCTCTCGAAGGCCCGACCCGGGCTAGAACTGCCGGTGACCATCTTCGAAGTACGGAAACGCATGGCATCGCAAAATGGGCAAGGGCCGAATCGTTGGAAAAGAGAATGCCTCATTTTATCCTTCTCGGACATGGCAGCCTGAACTACGAGAGGTATCAGTGAGGACGTTCCACAGGGACATCGAGTCGTAAAAACGGATGTTGAAGACGCAAACATGAACTAACCTAGAAGCTCCGGACGCCAGCTGTCCGTCGATAATAGTCTACCATCCAGCGTAATTGACTAGAGGTAGTAGTTGTTCTCTAGGAGAGCGAGTATTGTTCAGAACCGCCGTTGGCAGTTGCAATGCGGAACGAAGTAGGGGAATGAACGCAGAAGACATCTTCGACCGCGCGGCGGGAAGTTTCCCGGGAACCAGCACGCCGCCGGTAGCGCCAACTTCCTCAACCCGCAACCACTACGTACCTTCCTACTCCTGCTGCTCATCAACTCCTCCGCTCTAAGTCTACATACCAAGCCAATAACACTCGGAGTCCGCAAGGCGGAAAACGAAAGGATGTGGCACATAGACGAACATGGTCGTGGGTTCTGGTGAGTCGCTGTCACTCTAATCGCAGTACCAAGTGATTTTCACCTCGTTCCTCCACCGTCCCTGGTATGCATGTCCTACAGGCGTTCCTAATTAGACCTGAGAAATATTCTCTGGATCCATACGGCATATCGTCTCCAAGAGTCTAAGCACGCCGCTCCCCTCAGTCGTCCTCCAGCCGCCCTCAGGAGCCTCGCCAGCAGCAAGGACAACTCTGTTTCTAGTAGAGGGTTACTCTTCGACACCATTGACTGTCAACGTTGCTGGAAGACTTGCATGAGGTCCTACCCACGTTCCTGCTGGAATCATCGAAGGCGACTACGCATACACAGTAATATGCACACTGCTGAGGCCTCCACAACTACACGTTTGCCCTATCAAGCATCCACTTCCTCGTCCATACCCAGGTAATTGACAGGCCAAGAAGACGATATAGAAGATCCGTGAGGTCGTTCGCTAATGCAGTCTGTGGGACGACGTGTCTACATGGACCGCACCGCACCGCATCGATTTTCTCCCCATACCCGAGCCGGCGATACGGGTCCTCTGGTAGGGTGGACGCCATCCGCTTTCGACCCTTGTAGGAGTATGAACGGTTACCTGGCCACGGTACGTGAACCTGAGACTGTTACGAGGTCACTCACTCACGGTTGTCTCTTGGCTTGGCTCAAACTTGCGTTTAGCCCTCCAAGCTACTCAAGACACCCCATTGATCTCCTCCGCTGGTAAGTCAGATCGTTAGACGTAGCTCGAAGGAAATTGGGGTCAAATTGTCGCGGCGATCTTGACCGCAGATCGGACGGAGGAGTTCTGCTCTGCAAGATGTACTCGTGCCGGTCCCATGTATGTATGGATATGTCATAATTCATGCACATCTTTTCCCTATTGCGCACGAAGTGTCTCCGCAAGCTTTCGCACCTTCGATAGGGAACGTCGGTACTCGTCCCATGAGGCCCAAGGTCCGGCCCGGCCATCCTCGAGGCTGCTGCGGCCTGAGGTACGAAAGACCCAGAAGACATTCTGAAGAGGAAGAGCGGATGCTTCTCTGTTATCATGATCAGGTGGGTCCTCCGCGACCTTCAAGGGTTCGACATCGGCTTATATCTTGGCAGAGTATGCTGCTCCAGCGTAGGACCGCACTGTCTGCACTGGCCGTCTCTCACCCATCCTCACCACGCCCACAAACCGCGCTTGTACCCGGCCGTCTACAATTCGAAGTCGAGAAGGTACCAGTTACTCGCTGCCTTCCACCCTTAGTTGGCGAACGCATCTCAACGCCCACACAAGACTTCTCCCTTTCCGGATACCAAGCGAAATCGCCCAAGCCCACAGCCCCTCCCTATCCTGTATACACCACACCGATTTTACCGACCGTTTAAGACATCACCATCCGTATTTCGCATCGCACTTAACGTACAGTCTCAATTTATCATGATTTTCTGCTTGGATACAGACTCACGCCGTCCTCTTTGCAGCGATGTGGCTTCTCAACACCAAGACCGCAACGCTCAAATGCTTCAATTGTCCTGAGGACGTACCTGGAGGATATGCGATCCTTTCGCACGTTTGGAGCAGCACCTCAGAGGAGGACACTTTCCAGAAGCTCCGGGACGCTGCGAAGGTGTGCGAGTCGAACATGGAACCGGAAGCCGCGATCGCACAACCTCACGAGGAATCGCTCTTCAGTCTTGAGGGGCTTCGAGTCGCTGTCGAGCAACTGCAGAACACTGTACAGCACCAGCAGCGGACCATTGACAAACTCGTTGCCTTACTATTAGGAGAACACGACATGCAACACCATTCATCCCAGTCGCCGTCCGCGCCGCCTCCAGAACCTCCGTTCACATCAGATCCGGCCCGCGCACCCGGAATCCGGCCACTTGGCCGCGACCCGTATGTGGAACCTTTGCCCTCTACTCCCCGCGACGTCCTTACGCCCAAGACCCGCAACTTCCTCCGCCAAGCCGAATGGGACGGATTCGAGTGGGCGTGGGCGGACACGTGCTGCATCGACAAGACGAGCAGCTCCGAGCTCACCGAAGCGATCAACTCCATGTTCCGGTACTACGCCCTCTCCGACGTCTGCTACGTCTATATGGACGACGTCTCGGACAACGTCCCGGACAAGGCCGTGCGCCCGCACATGCAATCAGAGTTCGCCGCGAGCCGCTGGCACAAGCGCAGCTGGACGCTGCAGGAGCTGCCCGCGCTCAAGACGCTCCGCTTCATGTCGCGCGACTGGACCCCTCTCGGGGACAAGTTCGGGCTCGCCCAGCAGCTGCAAGCGATCACCTCCATTCCCGCGAGCGTCCTGCGTTTCGAGAAGGACATCACAGAGGTCAGTGTCGCGTCGCGGATGGCGTGGGCGTCGTCGCGCTCGACGACCCGCATCGAGGACGAGGCGTACTGTCTCTTCGGAATCTTCGGCATTAACATGCCGACGCTCTACGGAGAGGGGCAGAGAGCGTTTTACAGGTTACAGGAGGAGATTCTGAGAACGTCACTGGATCCGACGCTCTTCGCTTGGGGACACTGGCGCGCTATTTACACAAACGGCAGCGGTAAACTCTATCAGAACAGCAGGGAGGAGAGGGATGCGGACGTGATGACAGATCACAGGCTTTTGTGCCTTTTCTCTCCATCTCCGGCCATGTTTGCAGAGTCTGGATGTATACTGTCCACTGGGGAAACCAGTGGGATCAAGTGTAAATCGGCCAAATTGGTGAGAAGGACATACTTCAAAGCTTCTTTGCTCATCTATCAGGATATTGATATTTGTGTCGCAGGATCGCGAGGCCCAAGGAACGTCAGAGCTGCGATCCGATACAATCGCGTTCACCTTGACCCCTCAGGGCATCCGCGCTCACGTCCCTGTGTGCCAACTAAACGGCATTGGGGGGATTACCGTCGCACAGCTGCGCGGAAGCAAACTAGATTTCTTTCCCCAGGCGTCCCTCTGCCTAGTCCTCCGCCACGACTCCAAAGCTTCAAAGAGAGACGTGCCCATCTACACCTGCTCCGGCAACTCCCAGCGCCTCCTCCGCATCGACCCCGAGCTGAGCGACTCGTTCCCCTGGGAGTGGCGCGACGTCTACATCGCCCCATGGCCCACGTACCGCGCCTCCGACCCGAGGGATCTGCACGAGCTCGTTGCGCGCCTGCGCATTGGTTCGACACCGCCGTTCGCGCTCGCACCGGCGGTGATCTCAAGCTTCGAACGACGATTTATGCTCCAGTTGAGCACCGTCAAGCCCGTGCCCCCAGCGTGGACTGGGGCAGACCCGGTGACCCTCGTGTTTGATAGGCATGACCACTGGTCTCGCTTCCAGGTCGCCCTTGTCATTGGTCGCTGTACCCGTGGGCCTCATTCCGCTGCAGGGAAACTCGGACCACACTACTTTGTGTTCCGGTTTCTCTACAAGGGTCGCGGGGGCGATATGAAGCACGACTGTAAGCGAGACCACATTGCGCTGGATGAGCAGGGGTGTGCACGCGTAGTGGTGACGTCGCTGCACAAGAAGTGGCCGAACATGGAGATTCCTCCAACCATCACCGTGTCCTTCAAGAGGAGCAGGCGGTTTGTGGGCGGAAATACGTTGGAGGTCGCACTCGAGGCCTTCGCGTATAAACTTAAGAGACGAATTTGTACGACGGGTACGCCCTCATGCGACCTGTATTTGCTCTCTTGAGCGGGAAGGTGAAACTTTCAAGGTCCAATGTCCCTATTAATACACTGTACGAGTACGATGGAGGAACATATTGTCATCAAGTAGCGTTCGTGTCAATGTCCTCCGCTATTCACTCAGCATCCTTCACTTCGTTCAGCTCATGCGCAAGCTTCACGACATCGTTCTAGGGCAGCACGCATATCGGCGTCAGGGAGACGCAAAGATGAAACTCGAGGGCATTCACCCCTTTACGAGTGATCTTCACTGCCGGGTCGCCCTCCCGCGCGTTTCGAGTGACCGTATTTCCCTACATCAACAACACCCAATAAATGCCTGATATCCTCGAGAAGGGACCTAGTGAAGCGCACCTTGTTGCTCGTCACCTCCGCCGTTCCCTCCTCGACGATCTCGTCGACCTTGCCCGAGGGGTTGCCACTGCCCCACTTCCACCTACATACGTAGTACGCAAACGTGTCAGGATCAGCGAAACGAAGAGTGATGATAACGTGGGAGATTGTGCGTACGAAACTTCCTGTCCTTCACTGAGCTTGTCGGCCATGTTCTGGGACGTAGCAAGAGATTGCCGAGGGGTCGTACCGCAGAGAGAGAGAAGGGGTCCGGGCTATATACTCTAAGCCCAGTGCCAGTGCCAGTGCCCTTCCGCGACCGGTCTATGACGTATGCGCCCTCACCTCTCTGCGTGGGGTGGCCGATCGCAGGCCGCGCCATGACACGGGTGGCCGATCGCACTCCCGGGACCGGGTTTGGCAAGCCGCGGTGTCCAAGTACTGTCAACCGAACAAGACTCGGGGAACTCCAGGGCCATACTTCGCTCGCGGTAGCCGGGGAAGGGGGGCTCAAAGCGCGCCTGACCAAGGAGGGCAAGGAATAGCAATATATTGAGAAGAAGCAGTGCGTAGATATATGTAGATGTATGTACGGGTTTTGGACGTGCGAGGGATATCGACATTGGGATGTAGGTGGGTCTATATGTAAGTAGGGCGGATGATTGGAACTCGTGCGAGAGGGAGGGAGAGTGCGTGCGCGATAGGCAAGGGGCAGAAGTTGTGTCTATACAGTACGTGGTGGAACGTAGAAGAAGCAAGAGTGATAAGTTAGATCGAACGCGAGGACTCGCCTACTGGTGGTACAGACAAAGCATCGGGCGCCGAGCCTCCGGAGGCCCTAGTAAAACACCCTCTGGACATGTGAGACGCGAGGCGCGGGACGAAACTCATTGTATCCGGTCCCACTGCCTCATGCACGAGTACCCATCATAATCTACACCACATCCCATAGTTCGTCAGTAACCTTCTCTCTGCTCCTCCAACTTCAAACATCAAACAAAACACTCACCAAAGCTCCGCTTCTGGTCACACGCGCATTTCCCGCGCGCGTACGCGCCCGCGTCGGTGGGGCAGTGGACGTACGGGTTGTGCTCGTACCCGATGTCCCCGAAGAAGTGGATGCGGGACTTGTCGAGGAAGAGCGCGGCGGCGATGCTGTGCACGGGGGCGTCGCCCCAGCGCTGTGTCGGACGCATGCGTCAGCAAGAGGGGACGAGGGGGACGGAGAGGAAACGAAGGGAAATGGAAAGGGAGAGGGGAGGGGAAGGGAGGGCAGCGCACGTACCTCATAGTAGAACCCGCCTTGTTTGTCGAGATGGTCGAAGAACTTGGAGTAGGCTTCGCCCCTCCAAAAGTCCATGTCCGCGATCTCGAAGTTGCTCCAGACTGCGAACATCGCCCGGCGCACGGTCAGCACACATCTACACAAACAGAGGGGAAACGGGGCGCACAGTGGCAGAGGTTATACGTCTCCCCCTTATCGTCGGACATGTACCCCATCGCGTTGTCCTTGGCGATATACTCCGGGTGCGCCTTCGTGAACTCCTTCACGGCGTCCCAGAGCGTCGGGATCGTCGCGCGGTACTCGTACATCGTGATCGTGAACGCTACCCGCGAGAACCCGTGTGAGCCAGATAGTAAAACAAACCGCGCAGAAGGGCAGAGGGGACGAGCAGGGCGCACGCACAGTAAGTCTTGTTGTGGTCCTCCATGAACAGGAACGGGTCGTAGTTGACGTCGCAGTGGAAGTGTACGTCCGGCTCCACGCGCCAGTACCACCTGTACTTCTGCAACGCCGGGTGGCGGTAGAAGAACTATATCGCCCGCGCCGCGTCAGCTCATCCCGGGCCCTCTTTCTTCAAACAGGAACATGCCGGACCGGACTCACCCCAGAGTTATACCGGCACATATTACGGTAAGATACGCTCCCCCCATAAATGATGTTATCGTGCTCCATCTTCTCGCGGCCGGCTTTGGCACGATCCTCGTCGATCCAGGCGGGCTGGAACCAGTGCTCGCGGGGGACGAGCTCGAAGGAGACTTCGCCGTTGATTACGTTGCTGAGGCGTCTGCGCGGGGGATGGGTCAGCGCCCCGTATTCGCGTAGAAGGAGGGGGGAAAGGGGTATTGAAGGGGTACGTCACGTGCGTGCGCGCTCTGACTTCGCGAGCATCCCCCGCCAGGCCGCGACCGCGCTCGCGGTCGGAAAAAGCACTCGCGCAACCCTCCGTGCGCGCTCCCAAAGCCTGGGCACGTGAACTCCCCTCCCGCCTCCCAGGACGCGCGCCCTGGAGAGACTGCACCCACGTCCGCGTACACAGGGCCCGGTCACTGCCACCAACACAATCACTGCATCATGAGGTACCCATGCCCGCTGTCCGCCGCACACCACACAACGCACATCCTACTGTGGCCATCGCGGGAAGAGCGCGCGGGGCTCACCAACCGAAGTCAGCCAACCTCCCGCCGGCTCACCCAAGGACGCCGCGTCGTGCCCGGTACCGCGCCACAAACCCGCTGGGGCGATCGCTCCTGCCCTTCTCGAAGGAGGTATCGCGCATCGCAAATCACGAATCATCTCTCGGTCTCCGGCGCCAGCGCTCGCGAAAAGCTCGATTCCCGATGAAGGCGCAGAGCAGGGGTAGACAGGATGCAATGCGCCCGGTCGCAGCGGAGATGGGTTTCGACGCGACGCGATGGGGCGAGATGAGATGAGATGAGGGGAGATGGGAGCAGAACCGCGGCTGCGATCGTACCGAGCGCATCTGGCGAGGCGGAGCGAGATCTCGGTCCAGCCAGTGAGGCGCTCAGATAGCGAGTGTGGATGCATGTGTGCGTGCGCGCGCGCGGGGAAAGCGGGGGAGAGTAGAACGGGAGGCGACAAGAACAAAATGAACGCGCACCTCTTGAACTCGTCCGAGAACGGCTCCTCATTTAGGAACGTCCACGGGTATCCCGCCCTCCGATTGAAGCGATCCTCAAGACGGCGGACGCTCTTCACCGCGTCCTCGACGTCGCTGTTGCGCGCGAGCATGAGGATCGTCGCGTTGGCACGGCGCGTGAGGAGTGAAGGCGGGAGCGCGGATGTGCCGTCGTCGGGCGGGAGGGTGACGTAGTCGTCGGGGGTGTAAGGCGTGTTGTCTGATCCCCGCCAGGGCAGTTGGGAGGCGAGGTTGCCGAGGGAGGTCGCGCGGCCGTAGTCTTCGTGCGTGAAGCTGAGGATGGAGTGCAGGCCGAACTAGAGCGACAGGTGGCACGATGAGCGGGAGAAGAGAAAGACTGGGAGAAGGAGAACGCACGATGATAACCACGGAGAGGATGAGGTAGCGCGCCGTTGCTGTTAGCTTGATCGCCATGGTGGCCGTTGCGGAAGGGGTCCGCGGCGGTGAGGGTAGGAAGGAAAGAGCGTGAGGGCAAGAAGGGAGAGTACGCGGGGCGGGCCATGTACGCTTGGCGGGTGGCGATTATAGGACGGGGCGGGCGCTGCACGTTTGCGAGTAGCGGTGGAGAAACAGAGTAGACCATCAAACTTTCTCCCGTCGTAGCGTCCCCGCCACAGCTTCCTCCTTTCCCCGCGTCCAGAACGCGTCCTCCGCCTGTCCAATTCGTGCATCTGCCAGACTTGCCATCCGCACATCCCGCGCCCTTGCGACGACCTGCCCGCGAACGCGATGGCCACAGAGGCTTTGACTTTGCGCACGTCGTTCTCGTCGTATCAGCAAGCGCACTGCCGGTGCAGGACGCGCTCGCAACCGATCGCCGCGGGAGTGGAGAGGACCGACCGCGCCGCGATATGGGGAGCCTCGAGCGCAGCGCCTCCGTCAGCGTTCCTCCGCCGGATCCGGTACCATCGATGCCGTGGCACACCGCGTTCTGCGCGCCCTCTTCCCTGTTCCGGCAAAGCTCGATTCCGCTTGCGCCCCTCATCGGCCAGGGCGCGGACGGCCAGAGTGACTGCGCAGCAATCGAGAGTCGAGACGCAGTGGTTACTTGCTGCGCAGCGCTTGCGGCCCGATCGAATGGAGCTGGGGCGTGCGCTGGCGTGGCGGCTGCTCGCGTGTCCGCTAAGACCGCAACGCAGCACGGTCTGACATATGGACGTGTCAATTTGCAGTGTCGTGGAGCGGAGCAGAGTGGAGTGGGGCTTGTGTCGGATGAAGGGATGCCTGTTAATAATCGTCATTAGGCTCGGTAACATTCCTCCCAACAGCGACGCGAACCGGCATTGTACCTTACTTGACTGGCTTGAGTGGCCTTAGAACATGCGAAGTGCTCGACGAGCCGTTCAATCTACTGCGGAAGAGATGAAAGAAGGATCCCGTCATGATACGGTAAGTAAAGGAGTAAGGGGATACGCAAAAGGAGCGTCATCGAGGCGGTTCGATCATCGCGCGTTGCGCGGGCGTCTATATTAATTCCCCGAATGGCAAGGAAGTTTGCGGAGATTCAACTTTGAGATTAACTTTTGAACTTCAGCTACCTTCCTCAATGAATTGGGCTTTCAGTTGAACTTGAACCGAACGCATATCAAAATCCACCCACTGTCCGCCCTCTGCTTGTCCACACTGGGCCGACATGCGTGCTCTGTCCCACTCAAAGCGCAGCGTTCATCGCTGCAGGGAAGGTTGGAGCAAGTACCGACCGTGGTATCCAATATCCATCGTTGCCCTCCCATCCAAGAAGAACACCCGCGACTATGACGTGCCACTTTCGAACTCTTCGCCTTGACGTCTAGCACGCTACTCGTCGTGCAACTCATCCAGGACCACAAAGTTTGCATCCATGTGAACCGTCTGCTCGACAAGATGGGTCGTAACATCGGCGCACGCCCACAGGAACACATTGATATCGCCATGCGCCGATAGCAGGCACTCAGCCGATCGTCGATGTAAGTCCTTCCACCCCGGGGCCCGACCTCTCACCGACACCATCCCGTCCCAGGTCCGGATTCTCACCCCACAAACACCCCTGCGTTAAGCGAATCACCCTCGGACCGAGCCAGCTTCTTCACGCCATCACGCACCCCCTCGCGCGCCCACACCCCACACAACGTTCACGCTTCCTGCAGCACGCCCCGAAGACCGCTCGATATGGCATCCGAGACGCCCACCCACAACGGCATACATGTACGCAGCATGATCCCCCGTGCACGCTCCGCGGCGCCGCAGTGCCGGCGGCAAGCCTCCAACCTCCCAAGTTTCAACTCCGCCCCGGGGTGGTTTGTTCCCTTGGCCACCCGGGGCAAATGGCTGGCCCGCGAGCTTCAGCACCGTCCGCCTCCGCCTCCGCCTCCCCCGGACTGCCTCGACGATTCGGACAGTGCCGGATATTATGAAAACACGCGCTGCAGGAATTATGGCGCTATTCTGAGCCCCACGGATGCCGTCATGATTATTCATGACTGCAGGGTCGGGACCCTCGCGCACTTGCCATACTTGGTTGGATGGCCGCAGACTCGCCCCTCGGACCTGCCCCCACCGCCCGCTGTCGCTCCAGGACACCCACAAAGCCACGCCCTGATCACGCAGACTCGCCAGACGCGCGGAGTCCATGCAGCAGACCATGCACATCGAAGTCTAAATATTCCTTTCATGGCTTCACAGGACTGCGTTCGCCCCGCACCCGCGCGCCCGAACATGCAGGCTCGTGTGCGCGATCCAGGACCCCCGTGCGGCCGCGTGAAGAGCGGGGCCCGTCCGTGCTTCTGCAGCGATGGAGCCCGAGTCCTGGGCTCTTGAGCTCCTGAGCTTATGGGCTGTGAATGATACCCGCGTCCGGGCGCGCGCGGAGAAGACCAAGAGCACCGGGACTTGCCCTCCTCGATTATGCGCCATCGACCCCCGACTTCCGAGCGGTGCGCAATGCGCGTGCAGTCGCCTCGTTGCGTCGCGGCGCCGTCGCTGACTTCCTAGGCCCAGCTCAGCAACTCAGCGGCGCCCCTCTTCACTTACCGCTCCGGGGCCCCCGCCCACGTACGCAGAATCCCTCGATTATCAGGCTCTTCGTGTGGCTGGGCGCGGTTTGACTGCCGCAGGACCTGCTGGTCGGTTGGAGGCTGCTGCCCCGCATCTCCGAGTCTCCCTCCCTCCCTGGAGCCTGGAGAGGCATGTAGCACCGCAGGCGGCGGCGGTGCTCGCGATCCTAGTATTCTGCGGGACTGGACCTCGATAGTAGGACGCGTCACATACGGGAGAGCTCGGGAGCAGAATGGCATAAAACACGAGGTGCTCGTACGTCTTTCTTTCTCCCCACCTCCTCGCCTCTCTCATTTCGCCTCTCTCATTTCAACGCAAACACACCCTTCTCACCACACCTCACACGTCCCAGTCATCCACGCAACCGCCAACACGATGGCCAACCGCAACATCCCTGCCGCGCCAGAGCTCTCCCAGGACATCAGGCTCTCCGTCTTCGTCCACCACTCCGTCCCCGAGACGCGCCAAGTCCCGTGGGGCGACGCGAACCGCCTCGCCGTCCTCGGTGCGAGCATGCTTAACGCGGCCTACGCCGACGCCCTCTCCAGGACGTATTCATTCCGCGGGCGCGAGCTCGAAGTAAGTCTCTCAGTGCCGTGCCCCCAAAAAGTATAAGTCAAGAGCAGCTCACACTAGCCCTGGTACTACAGACCTACATTTCTGCCAATCGCGACCGTTTCGCCGAATACTGGGTCGCAGCGTACGGCTGGCGCACGCGCATGCGCGGGGTTCCTGGAAACGTTAATCTCACCGATCCCGAGGTACGCGCGTGCGTTCGTGGGGGCTTTGCCGACCCCGGGCCGCCTTGTCGCTGTACAATTAGGGCTAATACTTGTGAATGTAGGAGACGGCTAGGATCTTCAACGCATATGCTGGGGCCGTGTACACCGAGCATGGCCACGAAACGCTGTACCGCTGGGTGCTTGCGCTCGTGCGCTCCGGGTAGCGTGCCCTATGCTTCGTTGGTCATCGTTTCTGTATTTGTATTCCCAGTGTTTTGTTTTTGCTACGTCTTGTTCGTCGATGCACGTTCTCGCTCGCAAGAAGTTCGGTATATCAGGAATACGATATCATAGAATTAATTCGCTTCACTACACAACCCCACTTATAATCAGGGGAGGTGTCTTCAGCACTGGAATCCAGATTGCCATGAGATGCAGTTAATAGAAGTGAGCAAACCCGCGGAGCTGCAGCCTGAGTGGGATAGCCACATATTACCGCAGACGTACCGCGCCTCGAAAGGCTTCGGTTCGACCGCAGCAAGCGCTCCGGTTGCGGATCCAGAGCTACGTCACCAGTCGACGGGGGGCCGCAGAAGCTCTGCGTGCCTGCGTGCGATTTACGACTCGTGAATGGCAGGCAAGTATGCAAGTACCGGGGAGGCTGGTGCACAGCATGCACAGCTCCGAGTGAAGAGGAGGACAGTGCTTCCTCGATAAATTCCTCTACGTCCGTTCGTCTCCGTGGAAATGATGTATGACGAAGAGATGCGGACACCGTGCCGGCACCGGGGCTGTCGACCGCAGCACACCATTATAACCGCAGGTTCAGTCCGAGGACAAGTACCGTAGTCAACGCCTCGAGGAGCACCAAGAACGAGTCGTGCAGCACCATCCTCCCGTACGGCGTCCGCTAAAGGTGTGTGCTGAGGTAGACTCGGACTTATAAAACCCGGAGGGCTTGTCTAAGGACAGCCGCAGCCCCCTCATCACTACCTCAACCTCAAATCCTCCCTCAGAACCACACCAAAGTGTCGGTACTCGTCTCAACACACATGGCAACCCGCCCAATCCCCCAAGCACCGCAGGTGTCCGGGAACGCGCTCCTTGAGATATTTGTGCACCCGGACGCGACGGCGCTGGGTGCGTTCGAAGAGCCGTACGGCAACGGCCGACGGATGCACCCCAAGGGCCGCGCGATGTTTGACGCGGCGTACGCTGCAGTGATCATGGACGTGCGCCCGCATTTGCGCGGCGCAGAATATGTGGTGCGTGCTGGGGCCCCTTGACACACCAACGAGCGCGGTCGTGTACTGACATGCGTTCTTCGTATTGATGTGCATTCTCCCTGTCGCACGGGCAGGAGAACCTGAACACGTCCGTCGCATTTATCACGCGATGGGTAGACCTATACGGTTGGGGCGATCAGGTGCACGGAGGGGACAGTCGCAACCGAAATAACCCGGAGGTACGTCAGACGAGTTCGTCGCGCCTGAAAAACGCGAGGCTCATGTCAGTCTGCTGCCGATATGCCGTGTTGTGAACTACCTACCGCAGGAGAAGAGGGCGGTCTTCCACAGGTATGTTGCGGCCGTGGACAAAGAGCACGGATGGGACACTCTCTACAACTGGATTAAGGAGCTCGTTATGTATGATGGGCCCTGATCGCCGTCGCGGGGCGACCATCATACCCTCGTGGTCGTGTTAATGCTTCAGTTCTTGACTGGTACTATATTGCATCCGACATCTATTCGCCCTTCTGAAATAAGGAACTCTTCGCTTCGAAGAGTGCAGCGCTACTAAGAAGGGTGAAAAATAAATCCAGAATCCTGTAGGAGATTTGGTGTTGTGAGAACCTACACGTGAGTATCGTTTGCACGTTCATCATACAGCCCCCGAAATAATGGTGAGTGAGTCGAATCACTCTCAAGGAGGACTTCACCAACATATCCTTAAAATAATGATGTAGCTTTCACGCCCAGCGCCCGACTTCGTCAAGGTATCTACTTGTCACGAGGTAATTAGGACAACTTGTTTCTGCTCCTGCATTGGCGTAAGAGCTGCGGCTTGCGTAGGAAAGTACGCTCCGCAGTCATGTTCTCTGCATGTATCGAGGTAAGCACGACCTGTCAGCCTATCGCTCTTCACACAACAACGCCACATACCGCGATCAACGGCAGTTCCGGGCAGCGCCAGTCTCCGGCAACCTATGCTGCTCCCGCCTACCACCTGCCGCCAAGCCTGTGAAGTAGCATAACCACATCTCACGCTGGAGGAACTGCTGCTGCTGCGCAATCGTTCTGGTGCATAGAATTTATTCCGTCCCTGACTCGATGGAGGCCAGAGAGAACCTCGCACTCCCCCGACTGCAGCTTCCGCGTTCTCTGTGTTTTGGACCTTCTCCAGCGAGACCCTCGATAACGATTGTGATGGAACGCGTATAGCTTCAGCTTCTCAGGCTGCTGCCGCGGCCGAGCACGTCCCCACATCCAAGCTCATTACACCGTCTCGGGACAGCCGTGTCGACCATAGCTACTTGGGACTCGTGTTTCTGCCGCCGCCGCAGAGCCCCGTTTGCTATTCGGCACGCCGTACGTCAGATGATCGGTCTGGCTCTACGGCGCACACCTCTGCGAGCCAAGAACACTATTTGGGCGCTTGTTCCGCAGAGGGCTGCGTCGGAGAACCTAGTCGTCTGCGACAGAGTGGTCTGCAGTCCAGGCTACGGCTGAGAGGACCCTGGGGAGCGAGAGAGATATAACCTCTCTTGCTTGCACCGCAGCTCCTCATCCTCCTTCTCATCTTCAAGGAGAGCGTTCTACGTACATTCGCCCTCATTCCTCTTGTGCCAACACCGAGCACTAAACCGACCTCTGACACAATGGCCGCATTTCAAGTTCCAGCCGCTCCGCAAGTCGAGTCCTATCTAGCGTCTTCGGTCTTCGTTCATCACTCGCAGCCTGAGGGGCTTAACGAGACGCATGGCAACGGCGCAAGGCTCAAGGTACTTGGCGGTCCTCTCCTCGAAGCCGCGTACGTCGATGCGGTGAACATCAAATACCCGACTTTCCAAGGCAACGAACTGGAGGTGTGTAGGCCCTGCGACACTGAAAAATGGTGTACTTACCCCTGAACGGGAATGGGGCACAGGCCTTCGTGACAGCGAACTTCCCCGAGTTCGTTAACCGTTGGGTTACGACCTACGGTTGGCGTACGCAGATATGGGCCGTGCCACTAGGCACGAACCTGAATGACCCGCAGGTGTATGACGCGTGCGACCTTGAAACAGTCACGGAATCAAAGCTGATGAGTCGGTGTGTAGGAGACGAAGGCTATCTTCGACACGTACGTAGGCGCGGTCTTTCATGGCTTCAAAGAGCAGAGCGACCACGCCCAAGCGTTCGAAGCGTTGAGGCAGTGGATCAGCGCGCTATTCAACGCTTGAAGAAAGGGGTAAATGCGCCACAATGTTGTACTTGTATTCCGTTCGCACTTGTATGCTGTTCTGTTTGCTCGCTGTGCAGTCGTGTAACGCCCATCGCCGGCCGCTATTGATATGCTATTAATTCGTTGTTGTTCAATGACCAAGACCTAGTTGGAAATAAAGTTATTAGAGCGTTGACTGATGAGACTAAAGTGATTAAAACAATGAACAATAGGCATCAGGCTAATAATCTCCAGCGTTCACCGAGCCCCAACAAAACAAAGCTTCGGAAATGGTCATTGTTTCATATTATGTGGCAAAGATGGCTCAAAGCGCATCAGTTCACTTTATCCTTCGGCCACGCGGCGGCCAATGCATGAATAGGACGGATACATAAATGAATGAGACGCGCACTGAGCCCTTCGTGTTTCTCCCCAAAGACGACTAAGCACTCACCATGCCTTCTCGTATGAACCACTTCATCACGCTCGGATCTCTCCCGACTTCCCAAATTACCTCCACCAGGCGGCCTGCTAAAGGAAAAGAAAGGGCCAGGGAAAAATGCGGCCCCGTCGCTGGCACTCCCCAGCCCGGGCCAGCGCACGGACCCGAGACCGCGCCCGCGCCTACCGACGGACTACAACCTATCCCTGCCGCGCCGACGTTGTCGGGCGAAGCGCTCCTCGAGATTTTCGTCCACCCTTCCCACATACCACTAGACGCGCCACTGGAGGAACCGTACGGAAACGGTCGCCGGCTGCGACTCCTCGGGGCGAAGATGCTGGTCGCGGCATATGCAGCGGTGGTTATGCAGATGCAACCGAACTTACAGAAGGAGGCGCTACAGGTGCGCATATAGCCACAATCCGAGACAACTCTGACCTTTTCGGGACCATAGGAGCATGTGGACACATCGATCACTATGTTTGTCAGTCTTTGGGTGGAGCGCTACGGTTGGAAGAGGAAGACGGGCAGATATTCGAACAACTGTAATTTGGAGAGCGCACAGGTACGTAGTCCACGTCGGTGGTTAGAGTAAAAGCGCCACAGGAGAGTTAACAACTTGCCTTACGGTGAACCATAAACCACTAGGAAAGTCGCGCCATCTTCGATAGGTACGCTGGCGGGGTGCAAAAGGAACACGGGTGGGAGGTCTTATGCGATTGGATTCGTGAATTGTTGGCGTATAAAGAGCAATAGAAGAGGGATATCCTGAGAAGATGTTCATGACAAGATGTAATAAGAAAGCAAATCTATTTCAGCCTCTAACGGTTGTGAAAAACAGGTTGGGTCATGACGTACTGAGCAGAAAGCCCATATCTTCGTGTTTGAACCTCTGCCAATGTCCGACTTGAGTGCAAGGAAAGCGGCCAACTACGTTCCAGGTCAGCTTATTGAATGGTCCTGAATCTTCAACATGGCGGTCTTAAGCCCTCAGGCCGTAGCGATAACCGGTGATTTAGAACAGAAGAGTAGTCCAACTTGCAGGACATTGTCGCTCCTGACAAGCTGAGGCCTGAGGCAGTGACAGCTGTTACGCACCGAAACGCCTGGTTTGGTCGCGGCCACGTGGCCACACGCGCTTGAGCCTGGGATTTTGACGATTGACAATTCCTGCCCTCCACCATGACAGTTGCACTGCACCTACGTATGCGACTGACATGTGGCTACGTTTCCTCATAATTCATAGCATTGAATCCGTCACTGGCTTGGACATGACAAGCTCAAATTCACACTTCCGCTAACGCTGGGCTCAGGCTGGGCTAAGGGCTTGCCACTCCAATGCCACTCCGACTCTTTCTGCGAAACAAGGGACTACTTATTGAGAACGAGATGATACCACAGATACTCAATACGAACGGACTTGGATATGATGATCTAATTTTGAGGTTACCGAGACGAAGGTCCGGTCGAGTCAAGATGAAGTTGGTTGTGATGAGAATCACGCCCAAGGTCTCTGTGACTTCTGTGACGTCACGGTCAATGATGACAGCTCTGCTCCCGTCAACCGGTCCGGTCTTCGTCCAGCACCTCCACCACGTCCCGTCTCGCAGATTCTTCCCCTCTTTCGTCTTTATTGCCGTTCGTCTATGAACAGTCCACCGACGAAACGCGTCAAACTTGAGTTATCAGACACGGAATTGCCTCTAAACGATGTCCAGGAGACCACCAGTATGGACGAGCTTGACGCAGAGGATGGAGAACATTGCAGTATCTGCTTGCAGCCATACGCGGACAGGACGATGATACCGACATGTTCTCATGAGTTCTGTTTTGAGTGTTTGCTGATTTGGACTGGTAAGTGTCACGTCAAGCCTCATCTGTCATCCACTTCATGTGTCTTTCGCCCTCTTCAGATCAGTCAAGACGGTGCCCCCTGTGCTCGCAGGACGTCGGCAGCTACCTGATGCATAATATCCGGTCAAAGTATGACTATCAAAAGCATTATCTAGCGCCTCCCCGCACGTCGCCCAAGCTACAAAATGCTGCGGCTATACGCGCGGATGCACGTCGGAGGGCAGAACGACGAAGGGAAGTCGAGTGGGGCCGGCGTAGACGCAGGGAACGGGAAGAGGCAGACGAGTTAGAGAGAGCAGTCGAGAAGCGGCGATGGGTTTATCGCAATAGCCTGTTCGCGAAGGTGAGCATCGTTTATGACCGTCTCACATTCCGGGTCTTGTCGTTCCTGTACCGTAGCCGTCAAGATACTCTTGTGACTGTTTTCGAACATGAATGCACACACATTATCCCCTCTTCAATGGAGTTTATCCTGATTCTTGTCTGTCTAGCATGTGGCCTCAAACCCCTACACGCGGTATCGCCCCTTTCCTACACCTTCCCAATTTACAGCATCGCAAGATTATATTTCTCGCGCGACCATTTTCATTCGCCGTGAACTGAGAGTCTGGGCGGGGCTAGACGTGGAGGTCAGTTCCATGGATAGAAGGGAACAGCGTGTCGAACTCGCCAATGGACTAATTTCTTGCCTTTAGTTCCTGACTACCTTTACGATATCCCTCATGAAGTCTCTAGACATCCGTTCTGAACCTGCGGTTCGTCTGCTATCCGAATTTCTTGACATGGACGCGGATCCCGGTCATGAACGCGCTAACGCGGAGCATTTTGCGCACGGTGCGTCTATATGCCATCATTATTACAGAACCTCTATTGTTTGTGTGGGCGTTCATCTACGGACCCGTGCCACGAGGGATGTTCGGCGTAGAGTTGAATGCCGTATCGTACGGTTCCGGGCTCTCAGGCTCATTGTCTACACTGCGAAGAATACGGTCCAGCGCCCTGAGCTAGCCACAGCGGATTTGGAGCGCCTATATCTTCCGCCTGCTGGGGTCTTCACACCCAGTACGCGAGCCGCCTCTTCCGGCGGCCTACCATTCTGCTCGCTGTTTTCGAGAAGTCGATGGCCACCCTCGTGAACCGATCCAATTCAGTCCGCTTACCACGTTTGCGTTCCACAGAACTTTATTCTTACCTTCGGTCACCATATCGTGACCTCTCGGCTTACGATAACAATGTGCAGGTGAGAAAAATTTCACCGATCAGTTCTTCAAAGCGCTCATGCCCATCTCGGTCTCGTAGTACGATGTGCCTCCAAATATTCCACCTCCCGATTCTCGTCGGCACGACCGACGATGGCAGTCGCGTTCACCCTCTCAGCCGCGGGATCGTTCGCGGTCTCGGGACCATGTTCCATCCGTGCATTCATCGCAACCCCACCGACGTCCGCCGGTGCCTAGGTCGCGGTCTTCCAGCCACGAACGCCGTTCAAATCTCAACGATCCTTCTCTTCCGCGTTCACCGCGAGCAGAAGCTATCGATGAACGACGTGGTTCCAGTGGGCAGCGGCGTCGCGCCGAAGTACACCATAGCTCACGTTATGTCCGTGTCCACCGCTCTCAGTCCAGAGATGCCCGCTCGCCCCCTTCCCCTCGTCGCTCGGACGGTCGACAGCTACAAGACTACCCCAACCGATATGAAGGGAAGGGGAAGAGACGCGCCGATGATTATAGAGTGGACTCCCCGACCTCCGTTTCGCCCACCCAAGGGCCGGGTGCCAAGTCTGGCGGTGACGGCGTAGATGCCGGCATGCATAGCGGTAGACGAGACCGCTCGGGCTCCCGTGCGAGCGGTCAGGACACCCGCCGTTCCACTTCGACGCTATCGACGCCCCCTCACACCGCTCACCTGCTCAATACAAAAGTCCATATAGCCGAGGACGGTTTAGCGGCATCTGAAGCACCTAATATTAAGGGCGGGAACACCGCATCTCTCCCGCCGCTAGAGAGCGGTCTTAGCGTTCAGAGCTCGAGCTCGACCATACAGTCCAAACAAGAAAGAGGACCGGTACGCATACGCCGAAATCCATGGCAGACGATGCAAGAACACCTGGCACGTGGCGGGCGAGAGCCACGTTCAGACGCGGTGAGACAGCAAGCTCAGAAAGAAGATGTGTCGGGCCCGGTGTCTATTGAAGCACTTAGGTCACAAGCCCCCCGCGCGCGAGCGCTTCTTTCCCGCGGCGGTACCCTCCGCCCTGAAGATTCCCTTTCGAAGGCCGACGACGCAATCCCCTCGCTGCTCTTGCGGTTGTCGGACCCCGTGCCGGCAGTGTCTGCGGCGCGGTCCCAGGCCACACGCGCAAAAGCCCCCGGGGGTGACACAAACTCCCGCCATAGAACCTTCCCCTCTCCTGAAGACGCGGACACGCGAGCACCCACCGTTGAAAGTGACAGGAGCGTGGTAGCCACGCGCAAAGGCGGGGAAGCAGACACGGCCTCTGTTGTTGTAGAACCTACACCGGCGAGTGTACTGACTTCCGGCCCCGCACGCCAAGACGGACAGCTTGTGCAGGGCAAGGGTAGCGGATACGGGGCCAGCGATGTGGCGGCGGGGCGCGTGGGCACGGCGGTGGAGCGCGTCCCCCGTTCCTCCTCGGGCTCGGAGCACGCTGTGCCTCTCCAAGGTCGGGCATCTCGCTTGCCATTTTGCGCCGCGTTCGTAAAGCTGATCTCTCGGCGCGCCCCTGCGGTTTTGCCCCCGTATAGCAGGCGACGTCCATTTAGCGGGAGCGCGCGCCACCGCAGGGGCTGATCCACGTTTTCAGCTCGTGCAGAAGCTGGAGCGAGAGAAGCGCAGGGCGATGGAGGCCGTCGCTCCCACCGCTGAGAAGATAAACGCTTCCACGGTCGCTGACGCGCCAAACTCGTCCGCCACCACCACCGCGGAGGCGAACAGGGTCCCCGGACCGCCGCCTCTATTGTCTGGGGGCTGTAGTATCGATGGCGGGGTGAACCTCACGAGAGCCACGCCCCGCGCGGATGTTGTCGCTGCGGAGCGTAGGGAAGCGGAGCTTCGTGCTCAGGCACTCCTCCGCGTCCAGCTCGCCGCGGCGAAGAGGACCGCGTCATCCGTTGTGGGTAGCACGGGGGCAGGCACGCCAGGGCAAACGAGCTCCACCACTGCTCCCATGCCGGAGAACACGGGAGTCGATGCCGTCGAGGATCGCCATGAGTCGCGGGAGCTAGAGGGCGCGCTGAGGAGTAGGCTCAGGGCAAGGAAAGGGTAGGATTGGTCGGGTTGATCTACATACAATACTCCTTTGTGTTCAGTAAGGTACCTACACCGTGCGGATATTAACTACTTTTCCTAATGCCGTACGCTACAAGTGGACGGGAGACGTGTGTTGATGACAATCGTCGAGCGACGCAATATGAGGGTTTAGTGTATGATGAGCTCTGAGTGTACAGTAACAGGATTCGGACGGGCGTGGTGGATGTGCTACTCCATGGCGAGAATAAAAGACAGTCTGAGGCCGATTACGCGGGCGTCTACGGACAAGATGTATGGTAAAGAGCGCGATTAACTAGATCAAGGAAGGTACCAGGCCGTAGCCCTAAAGCAGGCTCCACGACATTAGGGAGTGACAATACAACGCTAGGGTAGGCAAACATGCACGATTACGTGGCAAAGCTCGTGAAAAGACGTGGAAAGGATCGTGGGTGCGCGGAGAAATATACACAAGGAGGTGGTCCGTGGTGCGCTGTAGGCGTCCTCCATTAAGAGTAGTCTTAACGATTACTAGGGGGTGGTTCGTCTGGAGAGTCGTGGTGTCCGGGTCGTGCAGGGTGCTCTAGCTGTGCACGTCCTGTCGTAGATCGTACGGGGTCAAATCGCGTGCGGGGGACAGGAGAGAGTGGGCTGCGGGCGGGAGATGGCCCTGAGTGCGCCAATGGCACCACGGTGGAGAGTCTGGGGAGCGGCTCCGACCGAAAGGGTCCACCGCGCGTGGCTGTGGGGGACGAGCCCGCCGATGACGGAGCGGTGCCGGCATGCGAGGAAGCATGCACGGGGGGAGAGCGGCGTGGCGTGTACGGGGAGAAGGCTGGGTCTTCCCACTGAGGGCGCGGCTGGAGCGTGAAGGGGGGCGGGATGTTGAGCACAGGGCGGGGGCGGGTGAAGTCGACGTTAGGAGGAGGGAGCGTCGGCCGGCGCGTGTCATCGAAGCTGCGCGGGCGATGCCCGTGTGCGGCGGCGCTCGCCTCAAGGGAACTGAGCGATGCGAGCAGGGGATGGTGGCCTGCGCTCGGCGGGCTGATGGGGCTCGAGCCTGGAGCACGTACGCGGGGGACGTCGGTACGCACGGGAGGGAGGGAGAGGGTGAGCTCCGGGCCCTGCTCCCCAGCGGGATGACCTGGGCGGGGCGTGGGCTGGTACCGCTCGGGCATGTCCATCGGGGCGGTGGAAGGGCGGGACGAGAACATCGCCGGACGCCTTGGGCCCCACGCTGGGTCGTCGAATTCGAGACGTCGACTCGAGCCGGGGATACCGGGGCCCGCAAGCTGCGTCGGGGGCATACCAGATCTCGCGTATTCCTCGGCAAGATACAGATCGTGATGGCCATACGCGAAGCGGTCAGAGCCCCCGCTAGAAGGCGCGCTGCGAGTGCCGTAGAGGTCCCCCATACCTATGTGCCCGCGAGGGAAGATGCCCTCGAGAGTGGAAGCGGCGTGGTGAGCCATGGCCGTTGGACTAATGTCGCTAGCAGTCCCAGGAGGTAGGTTTGTGAAGGGTCCAAACTGGGGCGGGCGCGTGAGAGGCGCCGTAGTGGTCGTCGCCTGTCCTCGGGGCCGACGTGCCTTCTGACGCTGGTTCTGTGAAGGGGTCAGAACGGGCGGTACACGCTCGACGGAATCACAGGATACTCGCCTGGAACCAGATCTGCAAGCGCGACGGAGAGTGGGGTCAGCCCTGGATCGTCGTAAGCGGCGGCGGAGGTGGCGCGACATACCTGGACTTTGCGTGCGCTCAATCCGATGGCGCGCCCGACTTCCTCGCGCATTTGCGTGGTGGGGAAGCGAGACTGACAGTGTCCGCGTGAGCTCTCACATGTAAAGCAAAGCGCGCTCGACTAACGACATACCTGAGCGAGTAACGCGTGAAGGACGGCTGCCTGGTGGGGCGTGGTCAACGTCCGGGTCCGTTTCTTCTTGGGAGGAGGACCGGCCGGTATGCCCCCTTCAGAGGTCGACGCCTTGCTCTGACCACCCTCCATCTCGGTGTCCGCCATGTCACCTTGCGAAGACGAGGCTGAGGGGCTCGAGCGGTCACCCTGCTTCCTCTTGCGACGGCCAGTCTCGGGGTCGGAGGAAGTAGCAGCGGACGTGGTGTCGACGCGGAGGGGAGCGGAGGAGGTAGAAGGTTGCGACGCGACGTGACTAGGGGATGATGGTCTGGGAGCGGTATGGGGTTCCGAAGGGAGTGTGCGGCTAGGCGGCGAGCGGGAGGACGGGCGTTGAGGAGGGGTCCTGGTGTGGTGGTGTTCGGCGGTCGGGAGACTAGGGGCAGATGAGGACGCGTCTGCAGCGTTGCGTGACATGTTCATAGAGACAGACCGGAACAGAAAGCGAGCGAGCGATTACAGTTGAGTACCAGTGGGACCAGCGTTGCGTTAATTAGGGAGGTCTTGAATTAGGGCGAACCAGATTGAGTGGACGCGTCGAAGGGGGTTCAGACCTTCGGCGGAACAATGATACAAACAGACCAGGAGCTTCAGCACATCGGGTCGTGGGGGAGTGAGGGAGGGAGAGTACACCAGGCCCGGGGACGGTCACAAACGAAGGAAGGGGAAGGGGTGCAAGGAGCACCTGCGCGCGTGGAAATAACCTGGCGACGAGAGTGCATGATGACGAGCCCCGGACGAGTCGGCGCTGCAACGAAATGGAGCCGAAACGAAACTTATCGACGCGCGATCGAGGCGAAATATTGCAGGTTACCGGGACCGTAACCGTAGCTAACCGTAGCAGGCGTGACGCGGGCTAACCGTTCAAGCCGCCTCTGGCCGTTGCCTCTTCCAGCCAGCCTAGCCGCATCCGGTACCCAGACGCCCGCGCTAAAGCCCTCCGAGATTCCAACGCGGGAACGTCCTCCGACTTGTCTGCCCTCTTCTGCCCTCCGCGTTCTCCCTCCGCGCGCGGCTCGGTGCGCGTTACCAGGGCCCTCCCCGGCCACCCGGTCACGCCAGCCAACCCGGGCGCGGCCCCACCGTACCCCGACGGTATTACGGCGCACACGACGTCTGTCTGCTCGAGGCTGCGAATGCCGTGACCGCACCGCGCGCCCCGCAGCGAGGGCGCAGCGGCCCCGCCCACCCGTCGCGACGGCCTGCGTCGTCGGCGCGCGTCGCTGGTGACCAATGACGCAGGCCAGGCCCCCGCACGCGTACGAGGCGTACGCGCGACCAGGGGCGATCGGCTCGCGCCTCCACCCGACGTCGCTCGCGGGGCCGGGCGGGCGCAGGGCGCGTGCCTTTCCTGGCTCCTCGTCGTCGGTGGGCGGGGTGATGCGAGATGTAATCGGCCCGCTGGGCGGGCGCCCTGTCGCCAGGAGCAGTCGAATTCATCCGCGGGCGTTGCATTGGGCCTGCCGATCGGCATCAGCGACGACCAGGCAACCAGG
Organism: Grammothele lineata; assembly: GCA_002150815.3. Taxonomy (NCBI): domain Eukaryota; kingdom Fungi; phylum Basidiomycota; class Agaricomycetes; order Polyporales; family Polyporaceae; genus Grammothele; species Grammothele lineata. The sequence continues at coordinate 68,739 of NDFF03000126.1, read as the reverse complement.
CGGAGGCCGAAGGCCAGCCGACGCCTCGTGCTCGCATGCTTCTCGGACACCTCCCTCATGTGCGTCGCGACGACGCCTCCGCGCAGCGCACTCTCCCCGCAATATACGGGCGGCTACGCGGCCGTGTGCGGACAATTGAGCCCATTATGCAGTAATGAACGCAGCGACGCACGCGCCTCGATGTCGGAGCCCGACGCCGCCACTTTAACTCACCCTCGGCGATGGGGAATGACGGCCTTTGACAGCCTAAGACGCCGGCGGGCGTGGATTGTGGATAGCTGCGTGATAAAATCCGAGACGCCATGAAGGGCCCTCTTCGTCATTACTCCGTCGGAACACGAGGCCATCAACCCCTAAGCAACAGGAACGTCCTCAAACTTCAACACAGCATGCACCAACATCTTCGCGGTGGTGACACATGCACTGTCGTGATCGCAGAGAACTATGTGCTCGTGGTGGATGGGCCAAAATTGTGTGCCGGTTTGACGAACCTCGACAAACGCCACAAACGAACTTCCATCGGAGTCGGAAAAAGAGTGGTCAGCGACACGGGCGGTGCGGCCGTACAGGCATAACGGTGTGTGGCTCAGGCCCGTTTGAGCGGAGGTGGAAAGATCATAGAAAGTTCATCGTTCGAGAGAAAAAATGGGAGGTATGACGTCGTTCGGCCGAGGCAGTACGTTCCCGGTGTGCGATGTGTACACACGAGCATCGCGTGAACATAAACCCAGTAAGAGTGTGATCTCGAGGGCGTGAGGAGCCCGCGCAAGCCCCACCGATGGTCGAGGCGGGCAACAAATCATTCGAAGGATCTGCGTGAGAGAGGATACGCACAGCGCGTTTGTGGACAGAAGGTGGAGGCAGTTCGGGAAGGGTCAAACGACGAGCAAGATACGGAAGTTCGTGGGACCGGTACTGTACCCGGCTGAGACAACACTGCGAGGTTGGGCGAGAAGCTCGGTGGTCATTGGCTGGTGATGGAAACGCAGCGCGAAGTTTAACGCGTCTGTAGGTTGTCGCGTCGGTAGGATTTCAACTTTTCAGCACCCGATCGCGAGGGACGGGTCGCGGGACAAGGAGCCGCCATAGAAGTCAGCACATTTGACTCAGCGAATAATGTGAGAGAGAAAGCATGTTTAATGAAGTGGTCGAAATCATCGTAAAGAACACTCCCACCGAATAAAGCGTCCGAGCGAGGGAGGACGAGGCATGCACAGTTGAGGGAATAATCAATACAGAAGTTGCCCGGGATGGCCGGGGAAGGCAGTACTCGCTGCTTGACACGTTTGTACGGACCACCTGCGGCATGCGATCAAACGGACCTGCGGACGCTACGGAACGCCGCAAATGTCGGCGACGAAGACGTTTAGAGGATTCATTACTTACGTCAACTCCGGATGGTTCATGGCGACCGGCGAGCTCGCGGCGTCGACCGCAAGACATTGGAGGCGGATGGGGGCTAGACTCTGCTGGGCTCTTGCAAATGGATTGAAAGAAGAGCAGTGGTGATAAATTGGCATATCGGGGCGTCGACTATGCACTGCAGCCGGACGAAGGCTTTTTTCTGAGAAGACGGCACGGACGACACGGACCAACGCCGTAGCAACGGGAACGAGTCGTTCGGCGCCTACGGGTACCTGAGGCGCCTGCAGCGGCGCGAGTGTCACGTCCATTCCCACGTGACGGACGCGTCTGTCACATCACGAGCGCGGAGTCGCGCTGTTCGCGGTTCCTGCCTTGTTCTCGTCCGTCACTGTCCGCTCCGCTTAACCACTCTTGCACGGCTGCTATTCGATGCTATCTGTCGTACAACACTTGTACGCGCTGCCTACGCAGCCGTCTGTCAAGTGGCTTGCTCCGCAGGAGCGCAACCTCAACAGAGACCTCACTTATCCCGACCCGGCCGCGGAGACACCTGAAGAATACGTCTCCCGCACTTATCTGCAATTCCTATGGTTACCACAGGTGAGACGCCGCATTTATCCTAAACGTTTCCGTAAGACATTTTGGTTTTTTGCCTTGCGCGCTTCTTCCGCTGCGCACGGACAAAACTGTGGTCCATATAATGGCCTTCCTTTCCGGGACGGGACGTTTCTCGCTCGAGGCCCGACACGTTCTGGCCTACAGCATCGAGGGCGAACACGATGTGGGGTGAGCGGAGAGCTTGACCTCTTTTGCGCATTGCTCTACGTAATGTGCTCACCGCATTCTGTCTCGCGCCGCTCGAACCATCCGGAGCGGGAGCGCGTTCCGCCATACAAAGCTCCAGCTCCCATAGACAGCCGACCGGCATGCGAAGTATTGGTTAGTCCGGGCTGTGCGGCTTTATGACAGAAGCTGAACCTTGCGCTGGGTTTCAACCTTGGGGGCGAGTTCGCTCGGCTCCGTCCTCGAGGCCAGCCTATCTCGAGACCGGTCGTAGGGCCATTCGCCGGTGTAATCGTCGAATGTCTCTCCGCTCTTCCTTCTTTAGAACCCCGTTTTGAACGAGCTCGCTCCGCGGTGGGTGCCGCGAGGAAACATTGGTCTTGTGTGAGTATACGCCGGCGCCTGGGTCGCTGACATACCGCTTGCCGAACGTGGATATACGACTCCAGAAGTTCGGGTTTGATGCATCTCTTGGCCCCCGAGACGTACCTTGCTTATAACTGGTACTATGTGACCAGTCAGGCCTGCTGTGCACAATCCAACCTTTCTCGTTTTCGGAGGTCCTGGCGGCGCGGCGCCATCGGGAGAATGGCTTCGTTATTTCTGTCCATGGTTGAAAACCTTTCTCCTCGTGGTCCTGGATTTCCGCTTGCGGTTCGCGGCCTCCAGGTCATGTCGGGGAACCAGAGCGTTCCGCGGACACCCCTTTACGCGCGCTCCTGAGCCTCGTGTATCATCCGTGCGTCCACACTATTGTCACGTCTAAGCCGGCTCTCGTGTCGTTACGAGACACATCTTAGAGCCGTTTCCTTCTTTTAATGTTTCTTCCCATTGCAGGCCGCGAGTCTTGATAACATTGAAGCTTGAAGCGCGGTATAACAGCCGGCATAGATTTGCTGTTCTTTCCGCAGAGGCATTTCGGCACGTTCCGTTGTCTTTCAGATGACCAAATCCGTCATATGCTGAGATCGATGACGCGCCGAGGCCGCGTCCCTGTTGGTGCAGGCCACACGATGTGGCACCGCGATGAGCAGCTAGTCTGACATGCCCTCAGAACCATTTGGCTGGGCTGCCGTAAGCGGCCATAATCTGACTAGATTACTGCGTCCGGCGTTGACCTGAGGCGTTGCATCGCACTCTTCTCTCCGTGTCCGTGTAACTTTCATTCCATTATGCTGACTGTTCCGTCCGTAGTCAATCATGCCCCTGCAATTTCTCATCCCGGCCATGCTGCGAGTCACCACCTCGACATCACCATCATCTCCGAACCCGTCGCAGCAGGAGCATGAACGGCAGCCGCCGACCGCCCATCCGTTACACGCACTGCTTAGCCCGGTCCTCCTCACATCGCGCGCAACGTCACAGAAGTACCACACACGCATCCCGCAACTTTTCGACGAGGAGAAAGAGCCGGAGGGGCCCGAAGAAGAGTACATCGCGTACGCTTACGAGAAGGATAAAGTCCCCGAAGAAGAGTCGTCGGAGGACTTTGAGGCTCAAGACCGGATCAAGGCGGCCTGGCTCGAGAAGTACGAGCGGAGAGAGTACGTGCCCCCACGTGTTTTCGCGCCGCCACCTCCTTTCACCCGCTGCCGTACAGCGCGGTACTGTATTTCAGACGCGCCCTTGATCTGCCCCTTCTGACGGACGCGCACGCTAACACGTTGTTGTTGCCCACCCACCCCGCTGCGCGCGCCCGCGTCGCTCAGGGTCCAGATCCAGATCCTCTTGCATCTCCTCCTCATATCCGTTCCAGGACCAAATCGCGGCGATCGTGCCGCCCTCGCTTCATCCTCATCCCCCGCGGACATTACCGGACCTCTACTCCCACTGCCCCCTTCCCTCTCTCCACGAAAGGCCAGGCATGCCAACGATAAGTCTCAGGCTGAGCCAGAGTCGAAAAAGAAGCGGCGGCGCAAGGAGCGTAAGCAGCCGGATGAGCCGCCACCGCCTTCGCTCGAGGAACGGCTCGAGGCCTTCATGGACAAGCTCGCGACATGGCAGCTCATGCAGAACGTGGACGCTTCGCTCGGTGGACCGCCCCGGGCTAACACAAGCGAAGGAAGCGGCAAGGAGAAAGACGAGCGCGATTGGATGCAAGCGTTCTGCGAAGACGTGGTCGAGCCTCTGTACGTCCGTTCGCTTCCTCTCTCACATCGCTGCGCACCTGTGGGGCACCGTTCGCAGCGCGTGCTTGGCGTGTACTGGACGCTGAACTGGTGGAATTTCATGGGCATTAGGTTCAAGGCGAAGCTCCCGGAGCTGTGCGCCCTCTTCCGCTCCAAACTATTCCCCGACACGGGCAGCTCGGACACAGACTCGCTTGGACCCTCACCACCGCCATCGCCCAAGGGTTCAAAGAAACGGCTGAAGGCGACTGCCTCAACCAAAGGTGAGGACAAGAAAGAGAAGGGCAAGGGCAAAGCGATGGAGGCCGACCCACGCTCGCGTTCGCGCTCGAACTCGCTCTCGCTCTCGCTTGAGCAAGAGCAGCGCGAACGATCACGCTCGTTGAGCGTCGGTCCGAGCGGGCTGCTGCGCAAGCGCTCAACGGTGTTCGAAGTGACCATGACGACCAAGTTCGGCAAGGCGCGCGCGAAGCAGAAGGCGGACGCCGCCGCCGCCGCCGCGGGCCTTGAGCACTCCGCATCGTCGTCTTCTGTTCTGGGATTCGCGCCCCCGCCACCCCCGCCGCAGGCTGGGACACAGCTCGCGCGCACTCAAAGCCAGAGTCAGGCGCAGGGGAAGAAATCTAAGGGTAGCGTGCTTGTCGCAGCAACACCCACGAAGCCTCGTGCAGAGCTCGCGCGCAGCCAGTCGCAGCGCTCGCATAGCCAAGTACGGCTCCCCTCGCTCTTCGCGGGCGCATCTGCGACGTCATCGTCCTCTACGAGCGCTGCAGGCGGGTCGCAGTCGCTGCAGCCTTCGTCGCACGTACAGACGCGCTTTAGCCGCGTGGACAGCCTGAACATCGATACCGATGAAGACGAAGACGACACAGCCGCGATGGCGACACCGACCAAAGCCGCCCGGTTGCGCCAGCCGACAACGTCGACGATGTCCGAGGATGGCGCGCTGCTCGACGTTGACGGAGACGAATGGAAGCTGGACGGTACGCCAGACGTGTTGATGCTCGGCTCGCAGGAGGACGACGACGCGCTGTATGGCGAGGACCAGGAGCCGCCTCAGAGCAGTAGTCCTGGCGACCTTGGGGGCTTCGGCGACCTAGACACGCCCGTCAAAGGCGGCCGCGGGCGCGCCGCGCGTGTTTTGGTAGGAGATACGCCGACGAAGGCACGCTAAACGCTCCGCGCACGATGCGTGTTCATGTCATGTTTGGACGCGGGCCTGGTCTGGATGTACTGAGTAACTTGCGAATCGGATGATGCGCGTAACCATACGCAGATTATTAACTGAACGCGCGCGTCCGAGAAGCCGCAGCTCGTTCGGGTCACGAGGTCGCGTGCGCCACAGCCGCCAGCGCGCGTGCGGTTTACTCACGAGTCAGGCTAGCCCGGCCAGATCTTCCTCTCCGACGTTGCTTCTTTTCCTCTCAGCAACGGCGACCGCTGGATTGCCATTTCATCCGCATAAACCATTCAACCGCCACCACTCAGACTACCATGGTACGCCACGCCGAGGGCACGCACAACGCTCTCGACCCCTGACGAACGTCTTTTGGCAGACGACCGCGGCTGCAGCTTTGCCCAAGGAGACGCTTGACTTTGCACACCGCATGTTCGATGCCGCGCGCGACAACAACGCGGAGCTCCTCATCCAGGCCGTCGACGTCGGGCTGCCCCCGAACTTGACGAACGACAAGGGTATGTACACGGCACAGCTTCCGCGATCTCTGGCCCGATTGGGCGTGGGACCGGCCTCGACTCGCGTTGAGCTCGGCTCGCAGGAAACACGTTGCTCATGCTTGCCGCGTACAACGGCCACGCCACACTCGTCCGGGAGCTGCTTACGCGGGGCGCGGACGGCAACAGAACCAACGACCAAGGCCAGTCCCCGCTCGCGGGTGCTGTCTTCAAGGGGCACGACGAAGTTGTCCGTGTCCTCGTGGATGGAGGCGCGGACCCGCGCTCGGGCACACCCACGGCCATCCAGACGGCGCGCATGTTTAAGAAGGACGAACTACTCAAAGTGATGGGCGCGACGGAAGAAGACTTCAGGGAGCCGGTCCCCGCTATTCCCGGTCCCCCGCATTAAGTCCCCGGCAGACGTCGCAACCAGGGCCGTCCGGGGAGGTTCTTTCATTACGGCATTAGTACAGAAGTCTACGATGCATGGTGTACGAGTGCATGTAACATGAGTAATTATGGCACAGATTGATATGTGAGCAGAGACTAGTAGCCAACACTGAGCTCCCGTCCGAGTTCCTTCAAACAGTCCTTCACAAGAGTGCGTGCATCGAGCTCGATCGCCTGACCTGCGCTTGACGATTCGGAATCAATAGCTGTGCGGCGGGTATTTGACATGATCCATGCTGTAGGCGGTTTGCGTGGAATCGCAACAATCTCACACAAAATGGGGAAGAAGTGGAAAAGGTGCGCTTTCGTCGAGCGTCGAACTGCGTCGGCGACCAGTGCGGACGGAGACAGCGACACATCGATGCCTGAACGACAGCAAGGACCACAATCAGTGTTGAGTCACGAAGAAGCCAGAGTGGAGACGCACTAGGTTGCTCCGCAGAGTATTTTGATGGCGAATCCGACAAGGCAGCCCATAGCGTCCCGGGCCACAATCGGAGCGAGAGAAGTTTTCTGAGAACGTACAGTAGCTCTTCTTCTCTTGCCCTACGATTAGGCCCCGCGTGAGTGATGGATTGTTACGGCGACCGACAAAACCAACCTTGGGAACGGTAGGTTTCCTCGCAACGACTCATCTGCCACATAGCTAACTAGGGTCATACGACACCGCTCCAATAGAGAGGGTATGCTGAGCGCTGCTATCCGCTGGCGGGCGGGTATCTGGTCTGTGAACGCTAGGTCAGATGGATTGCGCAGCTCGCAGCAAGAATCTCAAACCTTGGGATGTATCTGAGCATACGAGGAATAGGAGATCGAAGCACCAGTATGCGAAGCGTTCGCGGGGGAGGAAATGGCCGGAGCTTGTGGTACCCATGCCGATCGAATTATCACCGAACTTAAGCACCTTGTCGGCCTCATTGACGGAGGGTACAGTGCTGGACCTCTTGGCACCTCGTGGGGAGTCTTCCGGCAGGGAAACCGGTGAGGGCGGTAGATCGTCGTCGGTCGTCCGCAGTCGACTCCCTTGGTGGAGAACGCGGGCGAGCTGCATGACGACGTAGTCCGGAACGGCTGTTTCACCGAGATAGGGGACGACATCTATCTCCAACGAGGCAATCAGGGAAAGATCGAAGTTCTCTTCTGTCTCTTGGACGTCTAATGGGAAGCTTTCAACAGCGGAGCTGCACATGGACGGATGTTAGCATAACCGCAGTATCAGCTTCGTGTGGCAACGTACCAGTCGGCGAGGATGCCACCGCGGTACGTCTCGACGACTTGCCGCCAGATACCCTCTACATGATCGGGAGGAATATCTGAGACGCCAAAATATTAGGAAAAAGGATACATTAGAACAGATTGGAACATACCACTTTGAAGTTTCCTCATCTGAGGACCACACTCCTTCACGATGCGCAGGAAGCTGGTTGTTGCCGTCTTCCACAGGGGTTCATCCTTTCCGAACTTGGACGGCGCGGGACAATCGTACTTGAGCTTGATAGGAATGGAATATGCCTTTGCGCAAACTTTCGTTAATGAACGCCCCATATACGTCGCGAAGGCAGCCCTAAAACTCTACTCACGGAGAACAGTGCCTCGACAGTGCCGTCTGCGAAGATGATAGCCTCGTCTTTGAAGCGCAGGAAGAGGTCGACAAGCATGGGCATCGTCTTCTTGGACAGCGCGATGTATGTCACGCGCTGTGCCCCTGTCCGAGACGGCCTAATGCTCGACGCGGAGGCGGATGGAAGAGCGCTCGTAGGCGGGTCGTGCACGTCGAACGCCGCCAGGAAGGGAAGCGTGGCATACTCCGACAGGTCCCTGAGCACGAGCGAGAACACGCCCTGTGCAGCGAGCTCAATGCCATCGACAGCTTCCATTACGACCGCCTGTCATTATATTCATTTAGCGTTCATTAAGCCAGGGACCGGAACCCCTCAAGAAGGAAAAGCAAACTTACTTGAACAGGGTTTAACTGGTCCACGTCGGGCCTGAAGTCGGGTGACGCCGAGTAAGTGAGGACACCTGTTAAGGGTGGTATGAGCCATGCACCGTGCCACACCAAGAGTAGTATTTCCGCAACGTACCCTTCAGGATCGTCATGAGGCGTGTAAGACGCTCAAGAGGCCACTCGTGGTCCTCGAATTGCCTGCCAACGCTCCGCGTGCATCGTACGACATCCACGTACGCCATTAAGCTCTCCTGCGTAAGTGGTCGCACGGCCTCCGCGGCGCCCGCGTCGTCCGCGTCCGCGACAATACGGCCCATTGTGTCGCACGCGCGCCACACAATCTCGAGTGCTTCGACGGTACGCGCGCGCAGCTCGTCGCCTTCTGCCGCGGAGCACGCCTTGATGGCGCGCTCGAGGCAGCGTAGCGCAGGCGCAGTAATCGTGCGGCTGTCGTGGAGCCACGAGTCCTGGACATGGCCGATGAAGACCTCCCACGCCCTGATGAACGAATCGAGGCGCATGATCTTGCTAGTTAGGAAGTCGTTAAATATCGCGCCGATCGACTGTAGTGCAAGCACTTTGGATTCGTCCCATTGCTGGTCTGTCGGAACGGCCACGGTAGGCGAAGCAGCGGACGTGTCCGACCCGCTTCGTAATGATGCCGTTATGGAGTCCAAGAGCGGGAAAGTCACTTTCCAGATACACTCGTCCCACGTCTCCAGGCTGAGCGTTGCGCCGTAAAGCTGGAGAGTGCGGAAGAGGGTCTGAATGGCGCCGACGCGAACTTCCGGCCGTGCGTCTGTGCAGAGTCCGAGGACCTCGAGCAAGAGGAACATCCACAGCGCGCTGTACTCCGGCTCCTTATCCTCATCGCGGCGTTTCGCTTGGATCGAGTCCGACACTCCCCAGAGCAAACTCTCCGCCGCGGTGAGCGCGATGTTCGTATCCGACTGTCGCCCGAATTGACCAAGGGTGCTGATGCAGAGGCGAAGGTGCTCCGGGGAGAGCGACGAGAGCGAGTCGCAGACGAGCGTGAGCGACTGGAACGCAATCTTGACCAGCGACGTGTACCCGCGCTCATTGAGGTACCCTAGTGGAGGTGGGCGGCCCTTGCCCAGATCCTGCATGGACGGCGACGGGCTCGGAGGCGCGAGCGCGGACTTGCATACGCTCCCGAGCATCTCGAAAATCGTCTCCCACCCGACGACGAGTGTGTGCCCGGACGACTGCAGGATCTGGTGCAACGTCTCGAGACCCATCCGCCGTAGCTCGATCGTTGTGCTGCTCCCCGCCGCACCGGGGTCAGGGATGACCTGCAACGCAAGGACGTCGAGCACGCGCCGTTGCACGACGGGTTGCAGTTCTGCTGAAGATGTGATGTTACGCGGGACAACCAGGAGGACGTCGTCGAGCACCTTGGCTGCCTGGGTACGAATGGTCGGGGGCGCATAAGGGTGTCGAATGACGGAGAGCAGGTGCTCGGTGATGGGACTCCACGCGATGTCGGGTGACCTATAGATGAGCCGGTGGATGTTGAGCATGGACACCCCGCCGAGTTTTCCGATGCCGAAGTCGCCAGAACGCTGCAAGGTACCCTGTTAGTCAACCGCTCGTTTGCACAACGTACACGATAAACCTACCGGAGTCCGAGGCAAATGTATCCCGCTCACTCTCCTCCTATGCGCTCCATCCCCAACCGCGGGCGGGGACAGCATAGCGCTCGCGCTACTCTCCAGCTCGTCAGCACTCTCGCTCTCCGAGAGCGTATCGGACTGCATCCCGATCATCGCCGCGCTCAGCCGGCACAGCGCCTTCACGAAGTCGCAGAACGCGCCGTCCTCGAGGTTCTTCGACGCGTCAAACAGCCGCTGAATGGCGTGCAACATGCTGTCTGGGTCCAAATCAGCTAGCAGCGGATGCCTTCCAGCCGCCTGCGACGCCCCTGTGCTCGCACCGCCTTGGGGCTGGGAGGCTGTAGCGGGTCCACTTCCTGAGGTGGAACGAGAAGGGGAGAGGATGGTCGAACCGGGGCCGATAGTGTTGCGTTTGTTGGGTGGGGGCCGGGCACCCTTCATAGTGAGGACGTAATCCGCATTCTGAAGGGCCTCGAGGATATCGAACCAGCTCTCGCCGAGACTGCCCGCGAGGAAGAGCGCGCTCGCGACGAGCACCTTCAAGCATGCCATGTTCCGTTCAGATAGCCCTGGGGCTTGTGCGTTCGACCCTGGGAGGGTTACCCCAAAGCTCTCCGTGATTGCGCTTGCGGTGGAGCGGGGTGTGCTCGGCTCCACAGGCAGGTAAGAGTCGATGCTGGACACAACTCCAGTCGGGATTGCGAGGCGAGCGAGGGAAGTGAAGAACGCGTCACGCGGGGTGGCGAGGCCGAGCATGCCCGAAACGGTCGTTAGGGCCTGGTAGCTTGCGAGAACGTCGACGAAGAGCTCGTCCGAGAGATTGGTCGAGATTAGGAATGACAGTGCGGCGAGGAAAGCGGGCCATCCACTTTCGACCATGTCGTGGACGATCTGCAGTTGGTGTGTTGTTGGCTCATCCTCGGATAGTGTCGAGAGGTCGAGAGCGGGAGGGGCGCGAATGACAGGCTCCCCGGCCGTACGAGGCTTCTGGACCATGATGGAGTTGTAGAGCGGGGCGGTGAAGTTTGCGCAACCTTCGCAAAGCGAAACAAGGCACTGCACGCCAAGGAGGTAGAGATAGGACTCTGGGATTGGTGGCGAGTCTGCCTTGTCAAGCTGGTCGATGCTTGCATATACGTCAGTAAAATTCTCAGTCAAAAGAACTCAGAACGGACATACCATTGCAACTTCATCGCAGATCCCTGAATGCTCAAGCCCGCCTCGGATGACATCATATTCGCCACTCCCGTAACCGTCGCGCTAGCCGCACTCGCCACCATCCCGGCGACACCACCGACGTCCAGCGCGTACGCTCCGTCTGCCGTTGAGCCTGGATGCGTGACCCCTGCGCCGAACATCTGCTGGCATACTCCTAACAGTGCTGGGCGTTCCGTGACGAGGCGCTTGAGCGCGGTGATCAAAGAGGTGAACACCTTGGAACCTCCCTCCTCAGCGTCATACCGGTCCCACACGTTCCGCATGAGCTCTGCATCACTGCATAGTCTGACGAGGAGAGTTCAGAGAATGAACAAGACGTTCTAAATACGAACTTACCCACGCATAATCTCCATAGCAAGAACGCGCATCCACAGAGGTCGAACTAAATGACCTTGCGCTGAATCACTGGGGTCGACGTCGCCGCTCTCGGCTCCGATGATCCGAATAAGGAGCATAAGGAAGACTTCGGCCTCGGTCTTCAGCTCCGGAGAGAATTGCTTGAGAAGCAGGAATACGACGCGTGTTGAGCGCAGGGTAAGCGGGAAGTTCGGCCGATCGGAGAGCGACTTGTGCACGAGCGGGCAGAGGTGGTGTTGAAGGAGCAAGAGCAACTCTGTATGCTGTCAATATAGCATTCCAAAGTGAGCGAACGCCACAAAAAACGTTGAGGGAAGTACCTTGCGGAAGAGGTCATGGTAGTTCGTGAGGACGCTCTCAATCAGCTCCAGAGCAAAAGTCTTCCGAAGGGAATCCAACTTCAGGAACCGCGGCTGCTCCGAGTTCGCGAGGAGACACAAGTCCTCAAACACGGCGTACGCGTCGTGTGCGGAGGGTCCGAGTTTCTTAGTCGCACCGTTAGGCAGAATGGCCTCGGCCTTGGCGCTCTCCGTCAACTCGTCCCGGCGATCCTCGTCCACCACCTTGTCCACCACGAACATCACCAGCTGCCGCAGCGTTGCAGCAGCCGTCGATGATACCACTGCTATCCGCGACTCCTGCAGCCTGAAGCATAATAGCAGCGCCTGCGGACACAGTCAGCCCACATACTAGTGGCGCCCCGACCTCGGGCCGAGACGAGTAAGCTGCGCACTCACATCTCCGAGTAGTGGGCCGTGCACCGCGGGGAAGTTAGTGATGAGGGAGAGGAGAGTCTGGAGGATGCGCAGCTGGATGTCGACGCCCTGGTTCATGCAGTCGCTCATGGTCGAGATGATGAGGGGGACGGCGGATTGGGGGACGGCCTTGAGGGCGATGAGGCGTTGGAGAGAGCCGAGGGAGATGGCGACGACTTTCGCGTTCTTCGTCGCGCAACCCATGAAGACCGGCCTGAGCAGGTCGTCGGATTGCGGGCCATCTTGGACGGCGGGTCAAGCGGGGGCGGATGAGGGTACGAGGGTGGCTGCTCACCTGAAGCCAGATTCGCGGTGGCTTGCTCCGGCGAAGAGCGAAGGATGGCCAGGGACTTCTCCGCCGCCTAGAAGCAGTGTAATGAGCAACAGACCTTGACGCAAGGAGTGTCAAAGAGCTTGGGCGTGACAGAGACAGCCACTTACTTCGCGGACATCAGGATGTTTCCTACGGGTCTCGCTAGCAAGAGACTAGCATACGTGTGTCGCGTATCAGCGTGATTTCACAGAACAGCAACTTTACTGCGCACCTGAAGCTCCGTCACCAAGAATGCCAGTGAACTCATCTCTAAAACGTCCTCGCTTGCGTAAAGATGCGAATAGGAGGTGGTTTCCGAGGCGCGAAGCCCGTTTTATGGCCCGGTCTTGGATATGTCGTGTGGTATGAATGTCCGTAGGAAACGTGAGATCGTGGCAACAGCTAGAGAAGTGTACAGACGAAATAGTGGAGGGGATAGAGCCCGAGCGACGCGCTCGAGGTCGAGGGTGAATATGACACGGGCCGCGTCGGGGACGACAAGTCCGACGCGCGCGCGTCCCTCTTCGGCGCCAAACAAGTCTACGTGCCTCAAACGCATACCGGGGTGTTAAACGTTTGGTGCGGCCTCTATATCTTGAAAGCGCTGCAGTTGCGTATGAGACACGCAGATGACACGCCCCGCAGGACAAAGAAAGACACATATATTGGGCATAACGGTACAGCATAGAACATATTCCCTAGGTCCATAATTTGCATGCATACTTAGACAACTGGAAGCTCAGTCACTGTGACCATCGGACAAAGCATGTCTGTCCAGTACGCCTTCATGGCCTCTACTTCCTCTACGTCCTCCCATACAAGCTTTAGATGAACAGAGCACAGCGCCCACTCGGCGCTCAGCGCTCTTTTCCTTTGAACCAAACAGTTCACCAGGAATGCAGCTTGAATCTCGAAGTTGCACTTCGCGACTCCAAAGCCTTCCAGGCAAAGGTGCTCCAGCTTCGGACACACGACGGTGCCGTTGTTCCCCGGGTAGAGCGCGGACACGAGGTTCCACATGAACGGATAGGGCGATATAGCCGCCGCCCCCATCAAGTTTCCTGCATCCGCGCTGAACGCCTGCACGCAGAGGGTGCGCAAGTGCGATCCGACGCCGTCTACGGCGAGGAGCATCATCCAGTCAGTGATCATGAGCGAGGCCCCATCGTCCAGGATGCAGAGTTCCTCGATCGGCACGTTGTGGAGGACTTCGAGCGCCGCGTGGACTTGTGAGAAGGGGAGCGCGTGCCACTGGCCATAGAAGTCTCGGCCGTAGAGAGGCTTCGTGCTGATACTGATATTAGGGCCAAAGGTATCGCATCCACCAGTACACGAACGCCCAAGCGTGACGACGAAGTCCTTGTCCGAAGAGGCATTGACGAAGGCGATGGTCGCCCGATTGGCCTGAGACAACAGAGGGATCATGGTATCACGGTTGTCCGGCAGCATGGCATCCAAACCCAAGGGAGCCCAGCCTGTGTTCATCGAGGAACATTCAAGGTTGAAGGTCCGTTCGAGGGTGAGTGAGGCGTGTGCGGGGATGTAAAGGAACGAGAGGACGCCCTTGATCGTTTGCGCGTACCCACTAAGCCTGACGGTGGCCAGGTTGGGGAGGGAGACTGTAGGCGCCGATTCTGCGATGAAGAGAGGCACGACCTCGGAGATGTCGAGGGACTCCAGAGCCTGGCAGCCTCGAAGGATTGCAGCTAGCGTACCCATGGTGAATGATCGGGTCGTCGCCAGGATGTTCGACAGGTTGAGGGAGCGGAGCTGGGCAAGAGCAGTTGAGGTAGGGTCGACAAAGAGGCCGCTCAAGGTGACGGTGCGCAGATCAGGGAAAGACCCAGCCGCTAAAGACACGGCCTGAGGAAAAAGATGTTTCCCCTCCGCGCGGCGGAGGCAGATGCTTTGCAAGCGCGGGAGGTGGAGTATCAGCTTTTGGAGACGTCGGTGGTGATCTTCCTCGAGGTTGTTGACGGTGAGCGTCCGCAGACGATTTGGTGGGAGCCTGCCCTCCGGGATAGATCGTGTGGTGAACAGAGCCTTCTGGTAGGATTCAGCAGTCAGACACAGATATTTGTTGGCGAATTTCACGAAGACAAAGCCTTCAGAGACCACATGTAGATCCAACATCCCGGACCGACGAACGCAAGTCTCAGCGTAATTGAAGCTGTGGCGTGTCTCAATGTGGGTCCATAGACTCGCAGTAGTCGAGGCCACGAAAAGCCAATGACGGCAGACGAGTAGAATGTCGAGCCAATACATGCCGACGTTCGCTTGGTGGAGGTGCATGATATTGACCAGGAGTTCGGTCGGAAGCCCGGAGACGAAACGATTGCTCCAGTTGAGCAAGGCACGCGCGCTGTAACGCTCTCGTCCAATGGAGTGCGCCAAACATATGAGCTCTTCTGGGCGCGGGAATTCCGTGTGAGGCAACCGGAGTAGCTCCAGACCGTAATACGGAGCCTTGGGCGTAACCGGGTAGGTGACAGCTCGGACTTCGCTATCGACGACGTCGCTTGACCGAAGCTCTCGGTCAATCCTAACGAGATTCCTTGTTAGAACGGCTGAAGCCTTGACATACTGTGATGGATGCTCACATCTTTGACAGCATTAAGCCGCCTCGAGAAGACATCTGGGGTGATTAAAGGAACTGGGTGGCGGAAGGGTCTGCAAGGTAGGAGGAGAGGATGGCGAAATACGGCGAGTTCACGGTACTTAACCGGCAGGACTGGCTTGGTCGAGAAGCTTTAGCCATCGCCGTGAATGGGTAACTCCCGCACCGCAAGGGTAAAGCGAGATGTCGAATAAGGTCAAAACGCGAACATCGCAACTCGCGTTTGAAAGCTGTGACCGCATACCGCTGGTGGCCGCTGGTAAGCAAGGCCTGGTTGTGGCGCGACATATTAGCGTGCGCGTAAAAATAGAGCTAGCACCCAGCTGAGTTCTGATTGCAGAGTCGTTTAACATGCTAGGGACTGTTGATGAGCGAACGAGATGGGTAAGTGGGAGCTGGCGCCGGGCAGAAACCCCCTCAGAATGTTCGCGCCGAACGTGTTTGCCACGTGGACGACGCCACAATTCGGCGCTTCAAAGCGACAGTCAAGGACGCTTTGACCTTGGCGTGAGCCGGGTCCCTTTCGCACTGGCCTGTGGCTCACTGGGGCCCGGAGATGTGTGTGAACGAAGAACATAATGGATGTTGTTCTCTACGATGCTAGTCCCTACCAGGTAAGTATACGGACCAGTGTAAATGGTCCGAAATGCATTTCCCGGCACCTCAGGACGTTTTGAGGTGTGACACTTGCGAGTACAGTGCGCCGCCTTCTATGTACTGACGAGCAAGCTGTGAGGATAAAATCAATGGCTTTTTGCCTCTCGTGCCCCTTCAATCGATGCAGTGAGCACCTGAGATCGCGTCCCCCCAGAGACTCCTGGCCCCGATTTGGGATATAATTGTTTATGTAATCCGGCCCGACCGCCTGAAACGACCGCGTCTAGGAAGATGCTGTGCCTGTCAGCTTGTTCTCTTGCCCTTCGTCACTCGTCCATGGCTTCGACTAAGCTTCGACCGCCGCGGGATACCCCCGGGCTCGAAATACTCTTGGAGTTGCTGTCTACGCACTTCTACACGCTGATCGCTCGAAAGGTGTGTATGCGGCCCGGACCGGGAGAATCCCGCTACAGACTCGCGCGCCGGGAACGCTTCAACGTGCTGACACAAGTCATCCCGCCGCTTGCGTAGAGGCACCGTTCACCGTCCATTTCCAGCGACTTGTAGCTGCATCTGCTCACAATCCTCTTCGATTCAACATCGGCACGAAATCCTCGTGATTACTCTTGTGTATGAAGCGGCGAAACTTTACCTTGGCCGACTTCGGGATATGATCAAACTGTGCCCCGTGACGCAGCCGTGCGTCGTAGAAGATTCAGAAGGTCGGCTACACTGCTAGCATCCATGCGGTGCGGTCATGGGCCCGCCCGGTCCATACGCCTTTCCTCGCCTGCGGTCAGTCGTGCTGCATTCCCTCTGTCGTCATAGAGCCACAAGATCTGGAGCGCCGCTCATCGCCTTGCACAGATGTTCGGCTTTCAAACCTAAGCCGTGTGACGTGCTCATAGCGGCTTATAAGGAAGCAAGGTTCGGTTCATGATCGCCGTCCCCTCCACCGCGATCATGAAGTTCACTTGCTCTGCATTACTCGCCGCGCTTGTGGGCGTAGCGCTCGCCGTGCCAAATCCCCTCCCTGGTAGCTGTTAGTCGTCTCATACGTTTCCCATCCGATCGAGCTGGCTCATGCTTAAGAATTCACAGCGGACGTTGTGGTTCGAGACCCTGCTATATTCTATAACCCGACGAGCCAGGTGCGTCTTGGCTTGCGCCTCGCAGTACGATCAAGTAGGGCTGACGCTGTCTCGTCGTTAGAAATACTTCGTGTTTTCGACGGACGACAACATCCAGATCTTCACGTCTCCATCTCTTACCGGGTGCGTTCATCTAGTGTCATTGTGTTTGAACGCTATTCATGTCGGTCGCGCCGTGACCGTAGTCCATGGACTCGTACAGGCTCTGTTCTTCCGAATTGTTCATCGATCCAGCTCGCAGGAAACTGCTCCCTCTGGGCTCCGGACGTAAACTCCGTCAACGGAGAATACGTCCTCTACTACTCCGTTTCGTCGCTCGGTAGCCAGAATTCCGCCATCGGTCTCGCCACAAGTCCGTCTATGGAGGAAGGCACATGGACAGACCACGGCGCTGTGATCACTTCTCAGCCGGGCGACGTCTACAACGCCAGTACGTACCTCCGGGCGGGGTCATATTCTTCTAAAACATGCTAACTTTGGATGCTCTAGTCGACCCCAACCTCATCGTCACCCCTGGCGGTTTGCACCTTGGATTCGGCTCGTACTGGGACTGTATCTTCCAAGTCCCAATGAGCGACGTCGACACTCCAGCTGCGGTGCGCCCACCTCATCCTTCCCCTTAAGGACGCATTGTCTAACTCACACAACTCAGAGCCCTCCGGGTACGCATTTGGCTGGCTACAATGGCCGGCGAGCAGAGGGTAGCTTCACGTACAAGCCGCCGAGCTCCCAATACTACTTCGAATTCTTCTCCGATGGTATCACGCCGCTCCAAGGAGTATGTTGATCATTCTCTGCTTCGCTGGAATGACGTATTCAAAGACTCATCTAGACGCTTCTAGGCGACTTCCCGACCCCCAGCTGGCGAAGAGTACAAGGTGCTTGTTGGGCGCGGCACAAGCCCGTCCGGACCGTTCGTCGGGCAACTGGGCAACGACATCACGCTGAACCTCACTCCGCCCACGGGTACACTTGTGCTCGGTTCGCACGACAACATCTACGCACCAGGCGGGCAGAGCGTCTTCAACGACCCGGTCAGCGGGCGCGACGTGATGGTGTACCACTACGTGCCGAACGACGCCTTCGGAGGCCCATCCTACCTCGGCATCAACTATCTGGATTTCTCGTCGGGCTGGCCGGTTGTGGTTGATGCTTGAAGGGTTTCCGGAAGCGCTGCAACTCGTGAACAGGAATACGCATGTATCTATTAGACCAGTGGTAAAGTACGTGTATGACAATGAAATGCAGCATAAAACGTTAGAAACAGGTAGGTTTATCACGACAACTCAAGCACGAGCCGACGCACGTACGGCGCAAACGCCAGCTGGAACGTAGACTTGTAGTCCTCTGCGCTCGCTGAGCTCGTCGACGCGCCGGCAGCCCACTTGAGGTGGAGCACTAGGTCGTCCATCACCTGTGCGGAGCGGAGCAGCTCTCGGCGCGCCTCCAAGTACGCACGGACGCTCTCTAGCAGCTCCCAGTCGCGCGCCACGAAACCCTTCAGCACGAGACTCTTCAGGCGCGGGCACGACACGCGCGCCGGCCCCGTCGAGGTAGGGCCACCTGTCACGTTGGGCTGTGTGCCCGTTCGCGTGGTGTGCGGCCCAAGCGCGCGGAATATTGTCGACGCGCACGGGCCCGTGCTGTTTCCGTCGCCACCGTGGACGGTGAGCGTGAGCGCGCCGAGGCTGGGGAAGCCGGTGGAGAGCAAGCCCCAGTCGGAATCGTTGGGCCAGTCGCCTTCGACGTGGATGCAGAGCAGCACGATCGGAGCTCGGTAAAAGGCGCGAAACAGGTCGTTGAAGCCCCTCGCTGGCCAGGATTGGGAAGCTTGAGTGGAAGGGGCGGCGGCAGCTACAGAGGAAGTAGTGGGTGGCTGACGCACTGAACGCTCGAGCACAAGAGAGCCACCGCTGCTGATCAAAGTCATGAGCGAGGCGACGAGATCCTCTGAACTCGAGGTTCGGCTGAGATCGGAACCCGGATATGTCTTGTGGGTCGATAGCGGACGCATGGCCATGATCTTGTAGTTAGACGGAGTGACGAAGACTTGCACCATCTTCGCCTCTCTAAGGATGGGGAGAATCCCGATGAAGGGGCTGCTATACGGGATGGCTTCTATGAGGTCTCCGTCTATGGCAGCTCCTTCATCAGAAGTGTTGCCGACCAGGAGTCGCGCATGTGAAGGTACGTAGAGGGAATGGAGGATATTAAAAACAGAGCGCGGGTCACAATCTTTGATAGAGATCGCCGCCAGTCGAGGAAGGTGGAATATGGGCTGGGGGCGGGTGAGGTCTTCGCCTGGATTGTTGTCCACGACAATGCTATTGAGATGAAGCTCCCTCATGTTCACACAGCCATCCAGCGTATCGATGAGAGCTGAACGAGTTTGCGCGATATGAGATAGTTCAACCCTTTGAAGAGACAACATCGCTGTCGAGGTCGGAGTGAGCTGAGCGCCGTCCAGCAAGAGGTCCCATAGTGCCGGATGATTCTCGTGCGTGATGTTGAGAAAGATGCGGCCATAGGACCGGGGATTGGAGTCACGGTGGCGTATTGCGAGCCTCATGTGAGTCAGCGCGGGCTTCGGAGTAAGGAGAAATTTGTTTAGGAGAGGGATGTTTTCATATCGAATGTCTGTAAGACCAACGAAGTGAAGGCGGTGAGAATGAGCAGTCAGAGGAGCTATAGAGCTCGGAAAAGCAGTATCGAAGGCTATAGCCAAGATCGGTAAGACACCGGAGCGAGCGAGACCCATTTCGAGAAAGTTTGTGCTCCGGCGTGCTATGAGTTGCGTCCAGAGCGTCGGAGTAGCCACAGCCACTTCATACCAGTAGCGACATACTTGAAGCATAATGAGCCATTCGCCTAGGGGCTGAATATGTCGAGCCCAGTGCATGATCACCACGAGAAGCTCGACGGGTAGACGATTCACAGGAGCGTCGAGAGTAGGACTCGAGGCGCACGGTCGGGAGACGGCCAGTTGGAGCTGCGACTTGCTATCCAGAACGATCTGAGAGTCGGGTGGTTGGGTGTGAGGAGCATTATCCTGGTTCGGTTCGTCAAAAGACGATGAATCTAAGGACGGTACAGTTGGCGTCGCCACGACAGGCCCGAAGCCCCGAGCAGAGCTGATGTACTCCAGTCAGTCATTGGTATGCAGTAGCAAGTGCCTAAATTATGGCGCTTACCGGCTGTTTGAGTCCTGAACGGGATGCATGAGTCGAAGCGTGTCCTAGCGTGTGGAGTGCCAATGGGTGTACGTTGGATGCGATGCTCGAGCTCCTGCACTTATACGGTGCACAAGATCAATTGACAAAGCGACTTGCAGTTACAAGGCGACATATCCGATGGCAATGGGTGTAGCGCGCTGGCCATGTGGCCTCGGCAAAAGCAATGGTGGGGCGCAACAATTGCAAGTTAAGGTTCAAGCTGAACAAACTTGAAAGTGCCACGCTGCAGTGGCCAAAGTTGAACACGGTGCGATTAGTTCTTGAACTTTTAGTCACAGACGCTTCAGCACGAGACAAAGCGAAAAGACCGAACTCTACATTGCGATCCATCCCGTTGGCAGGGGCGTATCAGGACGACAGCAGCGTTGCTATCGGAAGGAAGGAGTGGCGGTCCGAGTCACTGGACTCCTTGAACTTGGGAGTGGCGCCTCGCAGCGCGCGCCACGTGATATATGGAGTGGACCGGCGTCGCGGGTCGCGACTCGCGACTTGGACGCGACATCGACTAGCACGCTTCATCAGCTTTCCTAACTCGTCTCTCCATCCTCCATAATATCCGGACTGAATAAGACGCTCGCTTGAATATTTGGGTCGTCTAAATCGGAAGGTGAGTATGAGGGCTATGAAATGGCCAACTTGCGACAGCGTTTCCGGGGGTGACGGAAAATGCGGTCAGCGACGAAAGTGCTAATGACTACCGTATGTCTGCATACAGAAGGCGGAGAACGAGTGGGTCTCAAACGAGATATCTCCCCTGCAAATGGACAAGTACTTCCGTCTTGTCTAATTGCTCAATGTCTAGCCCGACTCCGGACCCGCTGCGTGCGGACAGCTTGATCGGCCCCTTATACGGCCTCCAAAATCCCTTCCCAGCTGCAAGCCAAGACACCATTGCAGGGATTGCGAGCAACCGTGAGCTGCTTGTGGCACAAAAGGAAGCCGCATGGCGCCAACTCATAGGTATCAATGCCCTCCTGAATGATCTCGCCGCAATCAACCGTCTTCCCGTCGAATTGCTCGTCGAGATCATGCTGTGGGTCCAGGAGGAAGATTCCGTCCAGCCTCTGTGGTTGCGTCTCCTTTTGGTTTGCCGTCACTGGTTCGTTGTCGCCTCGACGACACCCAAGCTATGGCGGTCGCTACACGTCTACACGAACCTCAACTTCGTTGCTACGGGCTTGGCACGTGCTAAGAACCACGCTGTCGATTTTCATGTCCACCACCCCCCCATGATTCCTCAGGTACTGGAAGTCCTGCGCCCACATGTTCATCATATCAGGAACCTCTGGCTCGGAGTGGTCCACAGCGAGCACGCTCCTGATGTGGTAGCGTTCATGCAGACGCCTATGCCTATTCTCGACATGTTCTGGATGTCCGGCACGAAGACAATTTTTGACCCAAGCGAGCCAGTTATCGATTTCTCCGCGGAACGGTTCCCGAAGTTAACCTGCTTGAGTCTCTCAGCTGTCCAGTTCAGGACCCCACCTTCCGCATCCATCTACCCCCAGCTCCGGAATCTGTATATCGTCGGTTGGTTGGGAATCTCCCCATCGTTCTATCTGGACACCCTCGTTGACATGCTCCGAGGATGTGTTAACCTGGAGACCCTCCTTATCCAAGATGTCTCGGCTGATGAACGCCCCGGTGTTACCATCCCGAATCGCCCACGCATCTCGCTCCCTAACCTCTCTTCCATGAGGTTGGATACTCAGAAGCCCGTCATGCAGGCCGCCCTCTCGGTGCTCACGATTCCTACCACGGCCAATTTCTCGCTCGAATTCCGCCTTTTCTCAGATACGTCAGATGAAGACATCCAGCAGGGCATCCGCGGGGTCTTACCCGACGACCGCAGTGCGCTCCCCATACTCCAATGCGTTACACGTCTGGACTTGATGATTCTGCACGACCGTCATTCCCTTATCGGATGGGCAGCGCCCCCGCCCCCTTCGGCGTTGAGATTTCTGCCGAGAGCCGCCGTATCGCTCTCAATCTCTCCAGACGCGTTAGAGCGCAATTCGGTCACGCTTCCACCTTCGCTCGACGACGCTATCGACCTCTTCGGCCACGCCCCCATTCACACTCTCACCATCACAAGCGGCGCTTCGCCGGCTCGCCGGCTACCTTGGGACGCCCTGCTTCGATGTTTCCCCAAGTTGCACACCCTCGTCGTACGCACGGGTCCGGCGGAACGTCCAGGAATAGCCGAGAAGCTCTTTAGGGTACTCCATCCCAACGGCCCGAGGGCATCTCCTGCGGACGTTCCCGGAGAGGACGAGTGCCTATGCCCAAAGCTCGAGGACGTATTCGTTGTAGGTGGGCGTGAGATGACGGAGTCGCTCGTGGAACAGGTGCAGAGTACGCTTGGTGCCCGGGCTGCTAGGCTAGGTAGGCAGCTCGAGACGCTCACACTCGACGACGACGGGGAGGACTATCAGGCTACCAACATGACGCGGGCCCAATACGCCGCATGTTTTTCTGACTATGTCAAAGCGGTAGTTTACGTGGATCCTGCCGACTCCGAGCTGGTGCCTACAGAGGAGGTATATTCACCGGTCAACAACTGATATCACGACAACGTCTCTTCGCCTCATGTTTCGTAATAGCCTTCTACTTATACGCCTACTTAATTGCACCACTGTGTTATGACTGTATATACTTCATATACTTGCACTTACTCATTGAAGTGTCTTGGGCTTTGCGCCAGAGTAGAGTACTTACCATCAATCAACGTTTCGGTCATGGGGGCTACCCGAGCATGAAACACGTGAGATCTACCGAGTCAAGCTGCACGCACCCACATTTATGTGCGGCGAGCTTTAGGACTAGCACTAAAGCCGTGTCTAGCCTTGAGACGCGTCGAATCAACCATAAATCGTCAGGCTGGAGTCAACAAATGCCTCTCTGGAGCTTGTCGTGACTAGCACCACGTGGTCGTTCGGTTAGCAGATATCCCCAAGGCAATGTTGGCGCGCGTCCGACGCGACTTACACGCGACGGCCACCTCTTCCATCGCCACTCTTTACATCCGCTGGTAGGAAGCTAGCCCCACGACTATTGTGTGTCATCTGAGAACATCTTGGGCAGACAGACTAAGGCGAGTTGGTTGTTTTCGTCACCAGTGGGGACGGAGCACCGGGAGGCCCCGATGTGCATGTTGACGACGTTGAAGCTGATGACTATGCATTATGCAGTGGCACAGCGTACGGCCCCGCTATTAAGAGATAAGGCCATGGCGGCGTGCGTGTTTACAAATTTTTGTTGCTGTTCTGGTCTCGCTCACCGTAGTCTGTCATAGTAATCCTACCGACCCATTGCGTGCGGACGGCTGGTCGCGGCCGTTGTATGGCCTCCCGGAACCCTTCCCAGCCACGATCGATGGTGTATCCGCGGAAGAACGTGCTAGTTGCGAGCATCTGGTGTCTCTGAAGGAAACCGCGCAACATGAGCAGCTGTTGGGTATCAACGCCCTCTTGAATGACCTCGCCCCTATCAACCGCTTACCAGTCGAGATGCTCGTTGAGATGATGCTTTACGTCCAGGAAGAGGATGAGGAGGATTTCCTACCCCTGTGGTTGCGCATTCTTCTCGTTTGCCGCCACTGGTTTGTTGTTGCATCGACGACACCTCAAATATGGCGATCTCTTCTCGTAGACACCAAGCTCAACTTCGCCGCTACCGGCTTGGCTCGTGTGAAGTCCCACCTCGTCGATATCGAAGTACGAAGTGCCGAGCTGGTCCTACCAGCACTCCGAATCTTGGGCCCCCATACGCACCACCTCAGATTCCTCAAGATCCTGACCGTCACCCGAGAGCATGCCGATGTCCTGGTGTCCTTCATGCAAGCACCCATGCCCTCCCTAGAGATATTCTCTGTGTGTTGCTCTAAGGAGCTGGAGGACATGAGCGACCCGGTCATCGATTTCCCTGCAGGACGATTCCCAAAGCTGACGTCGCTGAGTCTCTGGTGCGTCCAGATGAGGACTCCGCCTACCGGCGCGTCCATCTACTCTCAACTCACATCCCTCTATCTCGTTGGGTGGTTGGGCTTTTACCCCCCGTTTTATATGGATCAACTCCTCGACATGCTCCGCGGATGTACGAACCTGGAAGTGCTCGTGATCCAAGATGTATCGGCACACGAACGCCACCCCTTCAATCGTCCAATTGGTCCCCGAGTCGCGCTCTCCAAGTTGAACTCCCTGAAGTTGGATACCGTCAAAGATGTCACGCGGGCTATCCTCTCACACATTGCAGTACCACCGACGTCCCAGGTTTCTCTCGACCTCCGCCTGTTCTCTGATATGCCCCAAGATATCGTACGAGGCCTCCGCGACGTCCTCCCCGCCGACCGCAGTGGGCTCCCCATCCTCCAGAAAGTGAGCCATCTCGACTTCACGCTCCTCCGCGACAACCACACCCTCATCGGATGGCCGGTACCTCCGAACCCGAGCGCGGACCCGAATCAGGCCTTCAAAATACCCCGCATCTCGCTATCCATCTACCCAGACGAACTAGAAGAGCCCGGTGAAGTCGTCCTGCCACCCACGCTCGACGACGCCATCGACGTCTTCGGCGATTCTCCGATTCGCTCGCTCTCTATCATCAGCGGCAAGGAGCCCGCACGCCTTCTGAGCTGGCGCTTCCTCCTGCGCCGCTTTCCCGAGCTGCGCACTCTCGTTACGCAAACGGTCCCGCACGAACCAGCGGGATTCGCGGAGCAGCTTTTCGCGATTCTCCACCCGAACCATCTCAGTCCTCGTTCCTACGCCGACGTTCCCACAGTGCCGGACGAGTTCCTATGTCCCAAGCTCGACCACCTTTGTGTCATTGGGGGGCGCGAGATGACGCAGCCCTTGTTTAGAGAGATGCTGGAGATGCTGGTTGCAAGGCGGGCTAAGCGGGGCAAGCAGTACGCGCTCGAGTCGCTAACACTCGAGACCTCCGGGGAGGACTCGCCTTGGTTCGCAAGGATGCAGGCCCAATTTTCCACGGTATTAGCTGGTTTGGTGCGAACGGTAAATTACGAAGTCCCCGGAAAGGCGGCGGTTTTGGCGGATAGGAGGCTTGGAAGGGAAGGTATGGAGCAGGGGTACTAAGTTGCGGAGGAAGTTTGACTGGTAACAAACTGTCGAGCGTATTGTACGATGCTACATTCCCACGTTGCTGCTCAAGAACATACTGAATAGCTACACCTATTGACAAGTGATATGGCGCTGGCAATCTGCAGCGTTGGCCAAGCGTTGGCTGCTTCAAGGTCGGAGGAAGGGTTGGCTTCGGAGTTGCTGATCCTGTGCGTCCCTCAAGGTCCTACTCTTGAGAACTGCCTAATGGCCTGGTACGCCTTTGCAGGCACGCTCTCAGGTTTGGTCGACATGTCCGCCTCCGGTGCACTGACTGCCGTGCACGTGACACAGCCGCCGTCTTCCAGCTTGTTCGATGGTGGTGAATGGAGTACCGTATCCCCACAGGACGACGACCGTAGGCGATTCCGGGGGAACTAAAGGGCTGCCTGTGTCATGACGTGGCGTGACGGTGCTACATATGACTCCTGTCAGGATCGACTGGCCTCGACACGTCCGGACTCCACCGCCTCGCACCTTGCTACCACACCACCACCATCTCATCTCCAACACCATTTCAGCCTAACGCGACGATGACCACGTTGAAAGGACACGACTTCCTCGGGCCCGGAGACACCATTGCGGAAGGAGACACGTATATCTTGCACGACTTCTTGCCGCCAGGACTCGCGGACGAGGCGTTCGAGAACCTTCGGCGGGAGGTAAAATGGAATACGATGATGCATAGAGGTGTGTGTACAAGATGTATGGATGGAGGTGCGCGCTGACACGATGAAGGGGGAGAGGTTCCGAGGCTTGTGGCGGTAGAGGGAGAAATCTTGGAGGACGGGAGGTGCGTGAGCCCGGCGCCCCTGTGACAAAGCATAGAGTACTCACCTCGACCAGTTTCCCCATCTACCGTCACCCAGCCGACGAATCACCCCCTCTCTTGCCCTTTTCCCCGACGGTCGC
This sequence comes from Grammothele lineata, assembly GCA_002150815.3. NCBI lineage: Eukaryota > Fungi > Basidiomycota > Agaricomycetes > Polyporales > Polyporaceae > Grammothele > Grammothele lineata. The sequence goes on along the minus strand of NDFF03000126.1, from coordinate 42,480 downwards.
GCGCATCCAGCAGCACGTCGAGAAAGTCCTTCGCGAGCCCGTCAACCACGTGCTCATCCAACACTACCGCTCCGGGGCCGACTACATCTCCGAGCACTCCGACAAGACCATCGATGTCGCCCGTGGGTCCAAGATCGTCAACGTGAGCCTTGGGGCACAGCGCGTGATGACCCTTCGGACGAAGAAGGATGCGGTTGCGCACCCGACCGGTGACCGCGAAGGGTCTTCTTTCCCTTCCACCGAAGTAGCTGCAAGCAGCAAACGGAACACGCAACGCGTTGCGCTCCCGCACAACTCGGCCTTCGTGATGGGGCTCCAGACGAACGCGCGGTGGATGCACAGTATCCGGACGGACAACCGACCTTTGAAGACAAAGAGCGTGGCGGAGCAGGCGTATGGCGGGGAGCGTATCAGCTTGACATTCCGCACGATCGGCACGTTCCTAACCGCGGATGAGAGGCAGATCTTTGGGCAGGGCGCGCAGGGGAAGACACGCGAGGAGGCGAGGGAGGTCGTGCGTGGGGGAGAGGAGGCGACAAGGTTGATCGTGGCGTTCGGCGCGGAGAACCACCAGAGCGAGTTCGATTGGGAAGGAAGCTATGGGGAGGGATTTGACGTGCTGCACTTCACCACGCAGACGTGATTGGGCATGAGAAGTCGACAGGTACTGATATGGACCATGGTGATGGTGAAACCTGTACGGTCCGCGGCGGATGCTCGAATAACCTCTATCATTCCCGCATGAGCACTCTGACGGATTTACTACGGACGTCTCGCACTCACCAATCGCTTTGCTAATTACCCAAGCCACGCATAGTCCGCATGTCTCCATCAGGCTCTACATATTATGGCCATATGCAAGGACCACTGAGGTGGACGTCGATATCCGGGATGGGAGATGGGCCCTGGAGCAGCCCTCGAAGCTTGAAGGATAGCGTATAAGAGATATCCAAGTCGATGTGCAAGAGCATCCCAGTAATGTTCTTTGAACCAATCGCAAGCCTTTAAACATGCATGAATATTTGGAGCTCCGAGAAAAACTTGTGCACTCACCGGTACTCTTCCGAAATGCCAGATGATCGTCCTCATGTCCAAGCCATCCGTAGTCCGCATGTACGATTCGCGTTCGACTCGATTCGGCCGTCACGCGCCTTCCCGCGCTACTAGGAGCATGAGGCTTCCCGCGTAGCTTGGTTTGTTGTGGTGGATCATTCTTGTGGGAGAGAGGAGACAAGGATGAGTGATGGAGAAACGGAAGGGGCAGCGTGCAAGGATTGAGACGAGGATTAGGAGTTATCGCGACTTATCCCGGCCCGATCTGGACATAACGCCACGGAAAAGTGCAGCGGGGATTAGGCGCCGAGTGCATGAGGCAGGACGGAGACGGCAAACAAACACGACCTCGACTTTGATGGGGACGCTTCGCAGAAGCTGAGTTTCCTCTGCACGCCCTCTCTCCGCTCTCGACCACGACCACGACACGACCGCGACGACCCCCCACTCTCCTTCTGCCCGCTCTCAGCCTCTCTCTCTCCCTGGGTCTCCGCCGCACCGACCTCCCAGTCCATCATGCCGCCCAAGGCCCTCGGCTCTCTTTTTCTCGGCCTGGAGCTCGCGACGGACCAGCTCAGGGCTTCAATCGTGGATGAGAACCTTGAGCTCGTGGGCGTGGAGGCCGTGGACTTTGACACAGAGATTTCGGAGTACCAGTGAGTGTTTTTGTCCCGTCCCGTTTCCCCCACCTAGTTTCTACTGCGACCGGCATGATCGGACGTGACCTGACGGCCCAACGAGAGTCTACGGGCTCCTTTGGACGTTGTGCACGGCACGACACGGTTGTGTGAGCTTTATAGAGCACATCGTTACCGGGACGTTGTTCGTTCGTTGTGTGCTGGCTTGCGCTGCGCCGGATAGAGCCTCCCAGGCTTTCAAGTGCAGCGGATTGTATCAGTCCCTTCTCCACTCCTCTCTGCACTTGCACTCCATATATTTTTTCTGTTTTTGCCTCTTTCTTTTCCCCAGCACATGCTGTGCGTTATCCCAGTCCAGGGCATCGCTGCATACGCCCAAATACCGACGCTTAACGAGGTCTTAACCTCGCATTTTATGCGGCAGTATGCGCGTCTGATAATATCAGGAAGACGTTCCGCAGGTGGTGAGGGGTGCTGCCGGGAGAGCAACTGCATGCTCGCCCAGACTGCGGATGGTTCCTGATGGATGGATGGTGCTTAGAGCCGTGACATACGGCCCATTCATCGACCATCTCCAGTTGAGCCGCACGAGCAGTTCAATCCGGGACGCGGCCAGGAGATGCTATGTGAGCATGGACGTGCTGTATCGGACGCTATGAGGTTCCGTTTAGAGTTTCCGTGCTGGAAAGGGTCTCATGGTTTCACCCCGGTGGGCGTGCGTATGCAGCGACAGAGCGGGATGCAATGGTAATTTGGGACGTCATAGGCTCATAAGGGTTATCACTTCCGTCCCAGTGCGGGATTTGACATCACTTTGGCCTCGCTGCATTTGAAGTGCTGGGGATCATGTCGTGCCTCGTGCATAGTTGGTCGTTAAGTACGCTCGATCACCGGGCCATAGTAGTCGCGACCCTGGGGAGATATCGATGTGCCTAGTCTCTCATCCTCTGTTCTTCCACGTCCCGAAATACGCGTTGCTAACAACACTGTGGTAGGACCCAAGGTGGGATATTCACGACACCCGGCGATGCGTACACTACACCCGTGGAGATGTGGTTGAAGGCATTCGGTGCGTCTGAGCTTCGCGGAAGTATTTATTAAGCGCTGATGCTGATCGACGTCGATCTCGTCCAATCTTGCCTGCACGTGATCCCCATCATCTAGATCTCCTGCTCGAGAAACTGAGCAAAAACTACGAGATGGCGAGAATCAAGGCCGTCGGCGGGTCTGCACAGGTGGGCGGAGTCCCACCCTGAACGCTCGACCGATGCACTGATCTGCCGTAGCAAGCACTCGTCTGGTGGAAAGCCCCCGTCCCGCCGCTCCAAGCGCTCGATCCCAGGCTCCCGATCCACACGCAGATCACCTCACAGTCATTCTCGCTCCAAAACAGCCCTATCGCGCAGGACACGTCTGCGCACACGCACGCACTCGCCCTCGAGGCAGCGCTGGGTGGCCCGGACCTGATGGCCTCACGTGTAGGCACTTGCGCGCATCCGTCGCTCGTCGCCGCGCAGCTGCTGCGCGTGCGCGAGGCGTGGCCGGATGTTTGGTCGCGCACGGGCCGCGTGCAGATGGCAAGCGCGTTCATCGCCAGTCTACTCACTGGTGCGCTCGTCGGCATGGGTGAGGCAGAAGCGTCCGCGACTGGCCTCTGGGTCCATGCTGGGACCCAATCGGGGGTGCAGAGCCACTGGGACGAGGGCGTGATGGAGATTGTAGGCGGGAATAGGGAGGAAGGCCGTCGGATCTGGACGTGGCTTGGAGACGTGGACGTCTCGGGAGGAAGGCGGAGGATTGGGAACGTCTCGAGATATCTCGTAGAGCGGTACCACTTCGACCCCGGTATGTTGGTTCGATGCTATGGCGTGACGTATGCTGACGACTCCGACCAGAGGCTATCGTCACACCCTTCACTTCGGACTACCTCTCTTCGTACCTCTCGCTCTGTCCCTCACCATCCGATACGGTGCTGACCTTTGGCCCTATGGACATCATGATGGCGCCCGCACCCAACTACGTTCCGACCCGGCTATACAACCTCTTCCCCCATCCCGCACAGGACGCTAATGAGAAGAAGCGCTACGTCGTCATGCTTACCAGCAGGTACGTCGTGCCTCTGGACTTGCTATCTCGGGGTTTGCTAGCTAATGCATCTTTCTGCAGGAACGCTGACGTACCGCGCGCCCTCGTCCGTGACATGTACACGAAGAGTTGGAGTGCATTCGACCGTCTTGTGGCGATCGTACCACCAGGTGGTTCAATAGGGTAGGTCGGCGTATGCAGCAGCTAACGGCGGAGCTGATCACGTCTGTAGCCTCGATGACAAGCTCTTCAGCTTCTGGCTTCTGCAAGGCGACAGTTACCCCTACTCTCACGTGAAGGGCATCTACCGCTTTGAGACCGGCGTGAAGGTCAACGAATTCCGCGACCTCCGTGCCAACCCGCGCTGCCTCCTAGAAAGCCAAATTCTCTCTTTCCGCGTTCGCTGGTCAAGAACCATCCCGACCGGCGTCTTTGGTCCTACTGCTGGACGTGCCAGGAACACCAACGCTTCCCCGAGCCCCGTCGCCGGTGCGGCGCCGAAACGGGCAACGGGGGTGAACAACAGCAACAACATGGGCCTCCCGTTCGATCCCTACGACTATGCCACCCTCCCTTCCCGCATCCTCGCGACCGGCGCCGCCGCGAACTTCCCCGCGATTGCGAACCTCGCGGGTGACGTGTTCAACGCGCCCGTACTCATGCCCACAACCCAAATTGACGCCGCGCAAATCATCCCGCACCGCAACGCCCCTGCGACGGGCTACCCCTCGCGCGCTGCGCTCGGAGGCGCGTACGTCGCGCGTTGGGTGTGGGGCAAGGAGAAGGGCACCCCCGCCGGCACCGGCCGCGGCGGGTTCGAAGAGGAGATCCGTAGGCTGCTCGGCAAGCGCTGGGCCGCAACCGGCGGCGCGCCGCTCCGCACGAGCATCAACGCGCCCGGGCCGACGAGCAAGGCCCCGAGCGCTGCCAACAGCGGCACGAGCACGCCTTACGGCCACGGCTCGCGCCTTGGCTCGAGCGTGCTCGTCGAAGAGGAAGAAGAGGATGTCGAGGAGATGGAGCGCACGGCTGCTGCTGCTGCTGCCGGGGCCCCGAGTGGGTTCGGACTTGGGTTCAGCGAGACGGACATGGCCCGCCTCCGGACGGTCACGGGCTCGACCGCGGGGAGCGCGATGAGCGCGAGCACGCTCGGCGAGACACCCTCGACGGCGTTTACGACGCCCGACCTCGGCGGGCTCGGCAGCCCGCAGAACGCGCAGGGACAGGGCAGCGCGGAGGGCGCGGCCGCGACGCCGTCGGCGCTGCAGCCGGTGACGGCGATGCAGACTTCGGACGCGGAGATGCAGCTCGGGCTCGCGAAGGTCGCGGAGCCGGACGTGGATGCGTTCATGGCGTACGCGGCGCTTGTGCCCGAGTACTGTCGGCTCGAGGGGCTGCTCATCAAGGCTATCGTCTGAGCGTGCATTTTCGCCGCCGTCGGAGTCGCTTTCCCCCGATTTGGCTTACCTTGCTTGCCCCTTTCAAAACCATGTATATCCTACTCGCCCCCTTCCGTCATCCCCCTTCTGCCATCCACCGTCCTTGGTTTACGTGTCGCGCGCGCTCTCGTCCTTTCCCCAATCGCGCGAGAGTTCGGGTTCACCTTTCCGTGTATGCTTCTGCTGCTCGTGCTGTGCTCTCTCGACATGTTGTACGAAGGCCTGCGGGGGGCGGGCCGTAGGGTTGTAGCCTATTGTTAGATGCTAGTCTCGTCTCGCCTTCTTGCTCTCGTACACGATCTAGCCGGAGGTTTCGCTACATGTGCACGTACGTCGTGGGGAGGTCTCTCAGTCGGTTCTCTTGCGTCGTCTTATCCGCCTATCCTCCTCTTCCCTCTTTACCCGCACATTCCGACCATCCAAAAAGTTGCATAGCAAGCACCAAGTACCCTATCCTGCTCCGTTATATACATACACCGATACCGCCGATTATGCTATCATGGTATACCGAATTCCTCCCTCTGCCAATACGTACGCTGTAGACAACAACCCAATACCTCATGATCAATCTTGAACGACCTTCCGTCACATGCCGGCCCCGCTGTAAGGATAGTGAGTCGAGAAAGAAGCTAACTAGACTAGCATCGGCCATCGTGTAATCTGGATAGGAACCCCGTCCTCGGTGAACGTACGATACACGACCCTCGGGCAAGCATCGGCGCTGAGAAAACTCGGGCTGCGCGTATACCGCACCCCGAAGGTAGTCCAAACCAAGTATGTATATGGAGCCATCTTCGCAAAGGACGCAGAGCTCCATTCGCCGATATTCTCCTATTGCCACTCCAACTGCAGCTCTGCTCCAGGCTCTACACTACTACATTCCAACTTCCCGCGAAATGGCATCACTCCCGACCTCCAAGAAGATCGTTCTCGTCATCGGGGGGACGGGTGCGCAAGGCCTCGCGGTGGTCAAAGCGCTCCTCCAACCCGCCGAGGATGGCACCCCGTCGCCATACGCCGTTCGCGTTTTGACGCGCGACCCCACCAATGCCCGCGCCCAGCAGCTCGCCCAAGACGGTGTCGAGGTCGTTAAAGGTCTGTTGACATGCTGATATTCCTGAATGTCCGGTGGATCACGGGCCACGGCTGATCTGAGGCCCTCTTCGCATTCAGGGACAACCGATGACTTAGGCAGCGTGCTTGCGGCGCTCGAAGGCGCGTACGGCGCGTTCGTCAACACTGACAGTTTCACTATCGGCGAGGCGAAGGAGGTGTATACTGGCATGCGCATCTTCGAGCTGGCGAAGCAAATCGGGACGCTGAAACATTACGTCTGGAGCGGGCTTGATTATTCTTTCAAGGTATGTCTGCTCGATACCACTCAGCCCAAAGAAACAGACTCTGGAGCTGAGATGACGTCCGACTTGTAGAAAGGCGGGTACAAACCCGCCTACCGCTGCGTGCACCACGACGGCAAGGCACGGGTGGGTGACTGGATGCGCGCGCAGCCTTCCGATGTAGAAGACAACGGTATGTCCTGGAGCATCCTGACGACAATGGTGTACATGGAGATGTTGAATGGGGTGCGTGCTTCTTATTCTCTATGTGTCTTCCCGAAGTGCTGATCGCCGTGCACGCTTCAGCCCATGATGGGTCCAATGAACAAGCGTGCAGACGGGACGTACGTCTTCGCCGCGCCTATCGGGTCAGGGCACGTCCCAATGATCTCGCTCGCGGACGTCGGTTTCTTCGCGCGATACATCTTTGACCACCGCGACGAGACCTCGGCGCGCGAGCTCGAGGTTGCAAGCGACTGGGTCGACTGGCCGTACCTCGTCGAGACGTTCACCAAGGTGACGGGCAAACCGGCCGCGTTCGTCCCCCTCTCGCTAGAAGAGTGGTTCGCGCTCTGGGACGCAGAGAGCATCGACCGCCCGCTCGCGAACGAGCGCACGGTCGCGGTGGATGGGGAGACAACCTGGCGCGAGAACTTCACATGCTGGTGGTCGCAGTACAGAGATGACGTCATACAACGGGACTTCGCATGGTTGAGAAAGGTACACCCTCGCGGGCATACTCTGGAAGGCTGGATGCGAGAAACAGGGTACACGGGTGACCTGGACTCCAGTTTTCTAAAGAATGTGCAGGATGGGAAAGGACCGCGGTTGAATATTGAGCGCATCGCACTCCTATGAATCGTTAAACAAGAAAGGTACACATTGTCTTGATCGATAATTAGTATAGCAGCCGCGGTAGCATGTCGGTGGTCATCCTATTGCTCATCATCTATGATAAGTGTGGTATAACAGTGAGGTCAGACTAGGACTAGGGAAGGGAAAGTCATCGAAACGATCACTGACCATGACCGCCGTCGAATCTGGTCTCCTCGTAACACCAATCGCGGACGAGCGAGGTGCCTAACGCATCGTCCAGCATCTCACGCCGCATAGTATTCGTTTCGCCTTCATACTGCCGACGTAATCTGTCGAGTTTGAGGTAGAGGTACTCCAGTGCCCATTCCTGATTCAGTGCGACTTTGCGGTTGTACATGCATTCCTTCAGCCGGCTGAAAAACATAAGGTTGTAGGCGCGAGAGGCCAGACCAAAGCCTCGCACGAATAGGCGTTGTAAATGTGGGCAGAGTACTGAGGTAGCTGCGTTATCCGTGGAGAGACCGGGATCGATGATGCGGAAGAAATCGTCAGCCCGGCAGGCTGATGACCCCTTGGCGCGCAGGGATAGCTGGCGCAGCTCCGATAAACTACCCAAAGCGGCCGTGCACGGATAGCTGACCCACTCCGATTCAATCTCAAGATCGAGAGTCGTGATGTGTAAGACCCTGAAGATGCCGATGAATTCGCCGAAAATCAGCGAGACGTTTTCTTGTGTATCCTCCGGGTTGTGGAAGCGTCCCGCAAGTTGGCCTGCATCAGGCGCGATAGGGACTGAGTCCGTATGGCCTGTGGGGAAGCTCGATGCGACGTAACCATGGAAGGAACATTTGACATGAGTGATGACCGCCCGTGCGTGCGTGATCTCCTCGACAATGGGGAGTGTGTCGTAATCGGATGGCATTGCATTTGTGAAGCTCTGCTCGAGATACCGGTATCCGGGGTCCCACTTGCGATCTAGCTCAATGTAGAGTTTGGTACTTATAGGGAACTTCACCACTGAGAGTAAAGCCTTAATGGGGTCTGACCAGCCGTTATAGATATGGAGGATGCGCAGCTTTGGAAGGATGAAGCGTTGTATTGAATCTGGTGGATCGAACATCAAATCACCAAAATTGGCTAAGACGAGCTTCTCGATATTCGAGCAGCTGCGCAAGGTGTCGAAAAGCGCTGCTATACTGAATGGGGGAGTGTGATAGTTATAGAAACACAATGAGAGCTTGCGAAGCTGTGAGAGGACGGATGATGAAGGGAGAGGGAAAATCCGCGAGACAGCCAGACGTCGCAGTCTGGGAAAAAGATGAACGGGCATTTCGATGGCGAGACTTGGATCGTCGTCCATGTTTTGCACATACAGAGCGAGATCTTCCAGAGCAGACATACCAAGCCGGATAAACGAAGCCAGAGTGTGACCTTCGAGGCGGAGGGTTTGGATGGAGAATGTACGAATGCGCCCAACGTGTGGCATTAGGAGGTTTAATGCCGTTGAAGCATCGAGTGGACTGAGAACGCGGACGTCAATAGCCATAGCCTTGGAACGAACGAGCCCGGTTCGCAGGTAATTGAGGCGCTTATTGGATGTCAGATGGGTCCACAACGTCGGAGATGTCGACAGCACGCCGAACCAGTGGCGACAGACTTGAATGATCCGCGTCCAATGGAGGGGCCCATCATTGCTGGACTGAACGAAGAGAGCAATCTCGACGAGGAGCTCGGGAGGTAAGAGGTTGATGGGTGTTCCAGCATTGAAAACGGCATTCAAGCGGAGAAGCTCGCCTTGGAGAGCGCGTCTACGTGCCAGGAGGGCCTCCCGTCCCTCTCCTCGAATCGCAGATGACATTTGATCAATGTATTGGAGAGGCGGTAGTCCATAGTAAGGAGGCGACAAGGCCTCAGCCCTCAACAAGACTTCTTCACGTATAGGGGAGAACCTATGCACCAAACACGTTACGCAGTCAGAAGAGGACAATCATGGTCTAGAACGACGGATCTCACTGGTTTGGCATCGCTCGGCAAATAGACCAGTCCCAGAGTCACAAAAAGGAGCTGTCGATGGATAGGCCAATACTGCGCAGTGCAGGCAACTGTCTGGCTATTCTGCGGGGTTAGCACCGCTTCGAGCGCGGTCATCACTGGCAGTGCATTAACAGACTTACAACCTCTGAGTGCTTGCTTGTTATCTCGCAGAGCCAGATCTAGCCTTGAAGATGGATAGACTGCGTGGTCGAGTATAGCTATGGGCTTTGATCTCTAGCTGCAGCGAATGGCCCTGAGCGGGGCCACGTCAAGATTGAAGTACAGTCCAGTCCGAGTCGAGGCCAGTTCAGCCATACTGTTACAGCCGTAACACGTGATTTCGTTACTGTAACGTCACGTTTAGACGCCGTACCACTCCCTTGAGTGCTACTGCGGCAACACTGCGAGTCTGGCTCGTCTTCCACCACTACTTTGCGGATATTTAACCTTTTGAAAGTCCTCTGCAGCTATCAGCACCCCCTTCCGTGTCTCCAAAAACCAGTCATGATCGTATCATCCTTGCATCTGGCGCGTTAGCCATACTTGCGGAGTTAATGAGGCACTACGAACCCGCACCGCCCTCAAGATAGCGCTGCGCGAAATGGACGGTCAATGCGGTGGCATGCCTCGCCGCCGCCGGCGGATCTCCTTCGGACCTTCGTCGAGCGTTTCAGCGTTCTCTTGGACCCCCCGCGGCCGTCTAGACGCTATGGCCCTAGCAAATGGATTGGCAGCGCGCGCTGCGGCCCCCACTTACCTTGAACAATTACCATGGCGGCTCCATCCTCCGCCACTCATACAACAGCCATTCGTTCTCAGCTTTCCAACGGTCTTGCTCAGTACAAGAAGCTCAACAAGAAGGTCTCGGGTTACGCACTCTTCCGAGGTGAAATAGACGGGCACTTGCCTGTGGGCGCAGCGCTAGAGGGATCGCGGAGGTTGCTTGGGATTCGGAGAAGTTTGAGGAAGGGCGACAGCGAGATGGAGGCGATGGAAAGGGCGGGCGACGTTGCGTCGACGTTCAATCAAGTATCCACGGTATGTCCCACTTGTCATCTCTAAGCCGGTTGACCGGGGGTGCTGATTGAATATACGACGGGGAAGATACCCGAGCTGACTCCGACGTTCCAAACGCCCATTCTCTTCAAGTTGGATGAGTGGACGGAGGACCTCATGCGCACCGAAATGGCCGCTTTCACTGCTCGCAAGTACCCTCCAGAGATTGACGCGGACGGGCTTTATACGACTTCCGGCACGGTCATCTTTCTCAACATGGTCAGCCAGCAGATCGACCTGGTGCTCGGCTCGGACCAAGGCTCTCAGGCGCTTGCAAGTGTAGTCGACGAGGTCACTCGCGTAATGCGCTCCTCGCAGAGGCGATGGACGGCACTTCTCGACAGCGAGTACAGGCAACACAAGGAGTATGCCAAGCACACGGCGGAGAGGCCGAAGGAGGTCGGTCGCGTGACACGCTCTGTACAAAAGCGTTGGGTCAATAGGAACGACACCGAGCAGCCGGCGGAGATTCCAGGCGGGCTCGTCGAATACTGTATCGCCCTGGCGAACGACCAGATGAAGTCCGCGGACTTTACGGAAACGTTCTCAGCACGCCTCGAGCCGCTCACACCGGGGACGTCCGGCGTCGTTATTCACGAGAAACTTAGCGACGCGCTGAATGGCTATCTGGACCTCGCGGTGAAATGCATGCAAACGCTCGTCAACATCGTTTTCGACGACCTCGGTCCCGCCATCAAGCGGCTCTTCGGTCCGGCCTGGTACGCGGGCGCGCACGCGAAGCCCATCGAGGTGACCTTGCACGACGACTACATGGCCGACTACCAGAAGCATCTCGGCCAGAACCTCTTCCGGGTCCTTGTCGAAGACTTGCTCGACACCTACCTCGTGACGTACCTCACTACGCTGGTGCACGCTCCGAGGTTGAGCATGCCAGCCGCGACGGAACGCATACGGCAAGACATCGACGACGCGTGCAGGTGGTTCGGCGCATACATGAAGCTGGAAGATCTCGAGCCGCATATAACGGTACTTGAGCAGGTGCTGGCGATGCTTGAGGCGTCTAAGAGCCTTGTCTTTCTTTCCTATTGGTCGTTCGCGAAGGTACACGGGCCGTGCATTCCGTTCGTGAAAGCGTTAATGAAGACCCGGAGCGACCTCAGCCGTTCTGACGTGAGCGAAATCATGGGCAGTATCAAGCGAAAAATCAGGGGCGAGACAGTCATGGATCGTAAGTCTATCTCGTCCTCAACTTGAATTTGTGCTCAAACTTGTGTCAGCTTTAGAACCGACGATCCTGAAGAGGATCGTGATCTAGCGCGTTCCACAGTCTGAGGACGTTCCAGCAACATCGCCACCGCGCGCCCCTATATTCAAGACCTCGGCGTAGTGGCTGCTATCACGTTTCAAGGATGATGGGTCCTACTTGTTAAGAAGCGCCTCAACCTGGTCCCTCACCCCTCCCTCCCAGTCGTCCCAGCAAACGGATAAGAACGCCGAATGGCGCCCGTTCTTCCCCTCCGCCACGTCTCCCTTGCGCCCCGTGTCTCCCATATGGTTCAACTCCTCCTGCATCACCCACAGCCACCTTAACGTCCCCTCCCTCTTGAACCCCATCCTCTCCGCGAGGCCGATCGACGGCGCGTTCCCCGGGTGCGCGCACCACTGCACGCGGCGCATCCCGATGCCGGGCGGGGACGCGCTCGGGAGCTGGAGGAGGTAGCGCAAGAGCAAGCCGACCATCTCCTTCGCGACGTGCGTGTGGTGGAAGGCGGGGAAGACGACGACATAGCCGATCTCGGTCGCCAAGTTGGCGGGCGCGGCGTTGCAGAGCGAAACGACGCCCGCAAGTGCGCCGCCCCAAGCCGGGTGCGCGGGATCCGGGCGCGTGCGATCGATGATGGCGAAGACGGTGTGGTGGGGGTTGCGCCGCTCTTTCAGCTCGACCCATCTGAGGAAGTCGGCGAGGGTGAGCGGCATGAAGGGGTAGAAGCGGAAGAGCTCCGGGTGGTCTTTGACGCTCTCCCAGTACGTCTCGGCGTGCACGGCGGGGACGAAGGGGACGAGTTTGAGCCGCGGCGTCTGGAGCGTCTCTAGCAGGAGGGGGTACGCGAAGTTGAGATCGTAAGGCGTAGAGCCGTACAGATCCGACTCGGAGAGCGGCGGTTCTGGGGTGGGAGCGTAGTTGTTGACGAAGTCTTCGGACATGGTAGAACGCGATGCCTCGAGTGGCCTGGTAGGAATCCGGTCGTCGAGTCTTGTCTGCTTCTTATACAAGAGAGTCGTCTTGACTCACTCTTTCGGGTGAATTCGTGGCTCTGGCTAGCCGATCTACCCTCATGCACCCCGAGTCATGCGCGATAGATTGCGTTTATGCGCGTTCATGACGGAGCTCCGTTCACGGAGGTGGCCAAGCGCAGCGAGCGATAGACAGCGTGCTTCCGCTCCAGAGGTAGTCAACTTGCTTGCACAGGCGAAAACATTGAAACCACGTGTCTGTCTTTCTGCGGGTTTCCGTGCAGAGCCTCCGTTTATGGGACTGGGTCATAGCCAAAGGAAGGAGTGAGGGTGCCTTGGTGCTGAGTACTGGTGAACGGGGATGTGGATAGGGCCACGTGGGCGAACAGTCATGCAGCCTGTACCTGTTAAGCGCTCGGCGGTCGCCGCGATGTCGACGGCGGCATGGCGCCGACCGCCCGCATCTCCTTGCTGCCATCAGCAACGGAGAGTCGAGAGTCGAGACTTCCTTCCTCAGCGTCCCTGCCAAAGAACCTCTGACACTGAGTACTGAATACTCACTTACTCGAACGATTGATTCGCCTCTGCAGGTTAACATACCCGGTTCATATTCTCAAGACAAGCGTTGGTGCCAAGTGCCAGCACTAGTGGTAGCCACTAGTAGTGGGCACCCACGATTTCTTCGATAGCAGTGTAGTTACAATCCTCTTACAATCCAGCCGCTCAACACTCAACTAGCAGCCAGCGTGCGCAATATGCCGGCATCCACGGCGGGGCCGGTGTGATGGGTACCTCTACTCTCCTATGATATAAGGTTCGCATATGTTGTTGTCATTCGGTCGCTTTATGGCCGCTCGAAGGTGATCTCATCAAGTCAATCCTTCTTAACCGTCAGGAGCCTGGATTGAACTTCTGAAGCCGGACATCTCTCGCCGCTCGCTTCTCTGCCGAGTCGCACCGCGATGCAGATATATAAGAGGTGAGCAATACTGCGACATTCATCCTCAGGACGCTCCTCATCGTATCTCGCTTTCGCAGTCCGGCAACATGTCGTCCAGGACTCGTGTCTCTACGCTCCTGTTAGGCCTCTCGATGTCCGCGCAGGCATACGTGTGGCCCAACCCCATGCTTGACACCATCGAAGGTTATCTATACGACCAACAGGGGTACAATAACGGGCCGTTTATTGGTGCTGGGATCACTCCCTGCAGTCTCTTCACCTTCGGTACCACAGCGAACCGCTCGAACGCAGCCGACTGGATTCGGACGGTATGTGGTAGCTCCTACATTCGGCGCTTATACGTTTTGCTAACGGTTTACTAGGCTTACCATGACATGGCTACCCACAATGTGGAAGATGGCACTGGTGGACTAGACGGCTCCATCCAGTTCGAGATGGGGCGGCCAGAGGTAATCCACCAGTCTACACTGGCTCGTTACTGTACTCATCACGCATCATAGAATGTGGGGACGACTTTCCATAACACGCTCTCATTCATCACCGGCCCATTAAATCGCTACGTGTCTGGTACGTCAGCAACTCATCATCCAGACCTTTAGCTGAAGGCTGACACGCACATTGCCCAGTGGCCGACGCAATCGCTCTCGCGGCGAAGTTGGCGATAGAGCAATGGTAACGTCCTCATTATGAGCTCGCAGAGCCATTCACAACTGAGCGAACTCTCGATTAGCTCTGGTCCGAAAGTGGACTTGCGTGCCGGCCGTATCGATGCCACCGAGGCGAACACCGCTGGGGTTCCTCAGCCCTTCCAAGACATCGACTCGCACATTGCCTCCTTCGCACGTCAAGGCTTCACGCAGGAAGAGATGATCTCTCTCGTCGCTTGTGGTCACACCTTCGGTGGCGTGCAGCACAGCGCGTTCCCCGATACCGTTCCGGCACAGGACGGGTTCGATGATGTCGATGCGACGTTCGACAGCACTCCTTTCAACTTCGACAACGACGTGTACGTCTTGTTCATTCATCGTGGCTGTTTTGTGCTGATTTCTCTAACTAGTGCCGCCGAGTATATTCAAGGCACGACGATGAATCCTCTGGTCGTCGGTCACAACGATACGACCAACTCAGATAAGCGGATTTTCAGCAGTGACGGGAACAAGACTATGAGCTCGTAAGTACGATTTGAACTCGCTGCCGTTCTTTCTTCCTGACGAATCCTTCTATGTAGTTTCGCGAACGATCCTGAGCTCTTCAAGTCTACTTGTGGCGCCCTCTTCGCGCGCATGCTCGACACCGTGCCCGCCGGCGTCGAGCTCTCCGAGGTGATCGATCCCCTCCCCGTCAAGCCAGCGTCCATGTTCCTCAAGTACATGGGTGACGGCACGCTGCAATTGTCCGGTGTCGCTCGTGTACGTTCCCGCCCTGCCACCAGTAGCGTGACTCGTACTGACTGCGTGCCTCGCCCGCCCCCCCACTTAGTTCTGGAACACGTCGGAGAGCAACAGCCGCAACGTCAGCATTTCCTGGGCCGACCGTGACGGCGAGACTGCCGCGAAGAACACCGCCGTGATGGGCTACGGCCCAGGCATGACCGGCAGCGCGCTTTACGGCGGCTCGACTCCGGTGACGTCTGTCTGGTACCGCGTCGGAGGGACGATCCAAGCCAGCTTCGCCACGATCAACGAGTCCACCGGGATCTCCAAGTTCTGGTTCCAGGTGGACGAGACGGGTGACGGCTCCGCGGTGCGCACGGAGGACCAGGGCGGCGTGGGATTCGCGATGCAGGACGTGGTCGTGTTCGCCGCGTCGTCCTGCCGTGTGGCGAGTGACAACTACCGGGTCGACATCGCGGTGCGTTACAACATCGCCTCTCCCATTTCCGGCAGTTTGATTTGACCCGTTTATCAACAGGTGCGTGCGGACGTGACACCCTCCAGCGTCGTCGTCGAGCATGAGCAGCACGTGGGCACCATCGCCCCTGCAGGACAGTCGACAGACACGCAGTACACCGTGCAAGTCACCCCCTTCGACGCGTCCCCCCTGAACAGCACGTCACCTGTGGGGTCTGGAGCGTACACGCTCTGGCGTGCCCAGGTTGCCCTGGATTCGACGGCCCCCACAGCATTCTCGGGCGAGCAGGTGAACCTCGCTGCGGAGGTGGACGGCACGCGCTACGTGACAGACCTTGTTTACCTTCCTAGTTTGCCTGCGTGCGCAGAGTGAAGACGGTTTAGGGGAGGGTGTTTGGTTCTAGCCTACTATTGACGGACTTTAAGTTCTTAGGAGTACGATCCGGACATTACACTACGCACGTTAATCTGAGTGATCCGCGACGGTTCGCTAGACTCTGGGGACTGGAAGTTAATGCACGCAGATGCCCCTTACGACGTTACTCAACGCCTACGGCTACTTCATTTTTCAGTGCACGCCGTCCTCAGGCTGGCCGTCGAGGCTGACAGCTTGAGCTCGTCGGAAATCGTCGGTGCCGGCGCCCGACAGCCACGTGGCCGGCCCAGTCAAATCTCACCGGCGCCTGTCTGCCGACTACGGGAGCAACGCAACTTTGCTTGCACATTGAACTCGCTCTTAGCCAGCTCATCGGTGGTAGAAGCTCCATTGCTGTTCTTTGGGTCTCGTGAGATTTTGAGATATCACCTGCAAACTAGGTATGTGAGGCTCTCCGTTCCTTCTTGTCTTATGTTTAATGTTTAGTATGCCGCCGGCGACACAATGCCAGGCGTCCCAAACCCAGATGGCCACGTCCAACGACGCGTCCGATTTCGTTGCCATACGCGAGAACGTCGCCCAGCGCATTGAAGACGCGCTCAAACAGCGCGACGCACTCGACGCCGAGCTCCTACACCTCAAATACGTGCTCAACGCTTCGGTGCCCGTCTGTCGTCTCCCGAACGAACTCCTCGTCGCGATTTTCGAGGAGTACAATGAACCAGTTCGGCGGCACTATCGGCCCACTTCGGAAGAATACTGCAAGTGGATAGAACTCATGGCAGTCTGCAAACGTTGGTACGAAGTCGCATGCGGGACCCCGAAGTTATGGTGCAACATAATTGTTCAGGAGCAAACCGAATGGTTGAAACTCTGCCTCAAGCGGTCGGCATTGTCGCTGATCAATATCACGTATACCACCGACTGCAGGGGGTCACCAGATACCACCATACTTGCTCCCCACATGTCGCGGATCAGGCAGCTCACAGTCATGCGCCCACCGCACTACTTAACATCCAAATTCCTCTCTCTACTCAGCAAGGGTGCTCCTACTCTCGAACATCTCGACCTCTCTCACGTCGTCTTCCCAGAACCCCAAAGCCCGCATGTTCAGCTTATGCTCTCTGCCTGCGATTTTCCTCGCATGCAGTCCCTTTCACTCGCCTCGGTGACGGCGCCAGGGGATCCCGCGTTGTACACGAAGCTCAGCACCCTAGAATTGCATAATTGCGAGTGCAAGTTCTCCTTCGACACCTTCTTGGACATGGTTATGTCTGCATCCGGCCTCAAGAACCTCTCCCTCTCCTCATTTCTTCGTCAGTTTACCCTCGAGTCGATTTCCAACTTCAAGCCTCGAATTGCCCAGTCTATCCGCCCCCGTCTTACCCATCTTGAGCTGAAAGATGAGTCCGTCGGCTGTATCTCCCACTTCCTCTCATATCTAGATTTGCCGTCAACCGGACTGGTGCTCCGTGGTGACTTAGGAGGCCTCACCGAAGACCAGATCACTGAGACACTTGTTGATCTCCTTCCCCCTGATTGCTCTCCGTCTACGCTCCTCCATCTCTTTGCGGACACTTCCAGTGTTCAGCTCAGCGCGACTAGCTCCTACCAGTTGTCGACTCACGGGCAGCCCGTCTGGCGCGGAAGCCGTCGCAAGGGCATTCACCTTCAGTTTGAATCGGAGAACATCAACGACTTGTGGGAAGAGTCTCTGGACCCAGGTCTCCGTGCGCTCGTGCACATATTCGGGCCCGCAGCAAGCCACCTCACAGAGTTGTCCCTAGACGGCCATCAGGAAGACGTTACCGTGACCACATGGACGAACGTCTTCACGACGTTCACCGTCCTCGAGACGCTCTCGATGAGCGGCTGGGGCGGTGCGGTATCGTTCTGGGACGGTCTCTTGGCCGCCTCGCGCGCGATTGGAGACGAAGCGAGGGGGGAGCCAACGACGTGTCCGCGGCTACGCGAAATCTTCTGGAACGAATGCTCCGATACGGATGACGCGACCTTCAACGCGGCGCTGCAGTGCCTTACGTACCGGAAGACGCGCGGAACGGTGTTGGACCGTCTGCATCTTCAGTATCACGAGTCCCGTGCGCTAGACGGAGAGGTATTCGAAGAGCTTATGGATAGATACGAGACGCAGCTAAAAGGATTAGTGAACAAGGACTTCGATATCGCATATACAGAATGACTGATAGCTTATTGCAGATCTAGTAATTTTCAAGTATGTGGTATCCTGACCTATTCTCTGATCTCGTATAGTATGATGTCTCCCTAGTCACCGCGTGGTATGCTTAGTATAGACTACGCTATATTCTGTAATACGACCTGGCCATGAAACGAAGGGGAGTTCCTTGACCGAAGTGCACTGATGTACTGTATGCCATAGCACATTCCCAGTGGTAATCTATACGAGTCGGGCGATCTTGTCAACGGCCCCGCCGGCCTGGCAGGAGGCAGTCGGTCGTGCACTGAGGCCTAGACGTAGTACTTGATGACTCCGACTTAGTCTACCATTATACCGTGTCGTCGCCCTGAACCCTTTTCGTTAGAAACTCCCCACTCGAACTTGGTTCTTGTGGTAGCTAAATTACCCCATCTCGGGCGTGGTGTGTGGGCCTGGCTTCTCGGCAGTGCCAGCCCAGCCACCCGCCTCGGATGAGATGAATCGACTTATGTAACTTGGCGTCTAATGTGGGCCGATTAGATTTTGCAGGCGCCAATCTGGTGCCACTGCCTCGCCAGTCTGGCACTCGACGCAGTCCGCCTGGTCTCTTGCGACCTTCCCCCATCCGAGTCCCCTCCAGGCTTGAAGAAAGACGAAGAGGAATTTGCATTTATAACGCGGTGTGTGGCGCTTTATATTTCGCTCCTGCTACTCTATGTCTCACTAGGGTTTGGGATGCTGATACATGCAACAGTGGTGACGCGCGTCGCCGCGTTTTCCAAGATCCACCTGAGGCCCTCAGCCCGCCATGGACAGCACCAGATCATTTGATACCGTACGCGAGAGTCTATTACGGCGCATACAAGAGGTTTCCAAACAGCATGAAGCTCTTGGAGAAGAGCTTGGGCGCCTCAAATGCTCTCTCAACACCACGGTTCCGGCCTGTCGGCTGCCAAATGAACTCCTTGTCGCGATCTTCGAGGAATATGCAAGCGCAGCTGTGTACTACTACGATCGGCTTCAACACAACGATCACGCGTGGACGGAGCTCATGGCGGTCTGCAAGCGCTGGTACGAGGTTGCGCGCGGAACCCCGAAGTTATGGTGCAAAATTACCGTCCAGAAGAAGACTGGCTGGCTGAAGCTATGTCTAGAGCGTACCGCACCGTCCTCGTTGATCGACGTCACCTACACTACCCATCACAAATATTCGCCAGACGTCGCAACACTTGCCCCTCATCTATCACGGATCAGAACGCTGACGGTCCAGCGTCCGCCCGGCCACTTGTCGCCCGAATTCGTCTCCTTACTCGGCACAGGGGCTCCAGCCCTTGAAGTGCTCAACCTATCATATAAAACCTACTATGCCGTCTTGCCGACCGGAATGGTGGATCTAACTCTTTCTTCCCATGGGTTTCCTCGCCTCCACTCGCTGTCTCTAGCATTTATCACAGCGCCTAGTGATCCCTTGGTATACACAAATCTACACACCCTCGATTTGCGTCATTGCGCCTGCAACCTCGCTTTCGATACCTTCTTCAACACGGTACTATCTGCTGCCAATCTCAAGATTCTCTCGCTCTCTTCATTTCTTCGCCAATTTCCGCTCCAGTCGATCTCTAGTTTCAAACCTCGAATGAACCCGAGCGCCCGTTGTCACCTCACCCATCTCGAGCTATACGAGCCTGTAGGCCACATAGCCGACCTTCTGACCCACCTCGAATATCCGTCTTCCGGGCTCGTACTTTGTGGCGACCTCGGAAACGTGCCCGAGCACCTGGTCAACACCATGCTAACCGATCTCCTACCCTCTGATCGTCACCCGTCAACGCTTCTTCCTCTCTACGGGAATATCACCAGTGCCAAACTTGACGTCTACCACGAATACCGGTTATCGACCCACGCGCGCCCGACGTACGGCTGTCGCCAGCGGGGAGTCTCGCTTGAGCTCACTTCGGACGGTATCGACGAGATGTGGGAGATGTCTCTCGGGTCCGGCCTCCGAGCACTCCAGCGCCTGCTGCAACCTGTTTCGGGACACCTTACAGGGCTCTCCTTGAACGGAAACCAAGGTGGCGTCATGGACGCCGTCACGTGGACGAACGTCTTCACGACGTTCACCGCCCTCGAGACGCTTACCATGAACGGCTGGGACCCCGCGGACCTGTTTTGGGAGGGCCTTCTCGCTGCATCGCGCGCGGTTGGAGACGAAACGAACGGGGAGCCGACGACGTGCCCGCATCTACGCTCAATCAACTGGGACGAGTGTTCGGACACGGACGGCGCGACGTTCGACGCGGCGCTGCGGTGCCTTACGTATCGGGAGACGCGGGGCACAGTGTTGGACGACTTACGCCTCCACTACTCTGATTTACGTGCGCTCGAGGGAGAGGACTATGAAGGGCTCATGGACATGTACAAGGCGCCGCTCGAGAGGCTAGTGAAGGGGAAATTGAGAATCCGTCACGGGGATTGAAGCTGGTAGGCCCGGGCTTGTTCATAAGGACGCGTTGAATCGGCAGCGGCTGTTCGACATGTGTTCAGGTTCTTGTACGCCTCTGTTGTTTGACGAATCCTCGTTCCTCATATGCTTGCTAGATTTCGATTACATATCATTCACATAGTGACTACTTTAGACCTCGCTCACTGATTTAGTCTACTTTGCTGATCTGCACCGTTGGAGATTTATTGAGAGCCCCCGCACTTTCTTGCTCCCTCTTCGCGTATCACGTATCATGTGTGTGCTTTATAGAATGCACCGGACTCAAAATTCGTCATACGTGGGCACTTATATCTGTTTACTCTAATCTGTAGGCCAGGACTTGCGAAGGAACGAACGACATAGGAAACCAGAATATTGTTCTACCGAGAGTTTCCGGGTGAAGTGACGTGACATGGACATCGACTGCTGACTGACATAATCTACAATATTAATGGCGCACCACGGTGCACGCACCGTGGCAGGAGTGGTGCACACATGCGCAGATGATCCCCGCAGCTGCGCTGCATCGAATGGGACTGTTGCTCATATAGACGACGCGATGCTCGACGCGGTTGTGCGGTGCATGGCGTACCGAGAGACGCGGGGGACGGCGTTGGCTAGGCTGTATCTTCATCGTAAATCTCTCCATGAGGGTACAAGCCCGGAGTCCAAGTCGTACAGAACTGTCATGGAAAGATACGGCGTCCCACTGGCAAGATTGGTCAGATTTCGAGATTTACCCAGACTATGAGAGGTCGTTGTGTTATGGGACTAATAAATCGGGTACGCAGTATCCTGAGCCAGCCTATGCTCTAGGGGTCTGCTCCCTGTCGACCACGTCTTGCAGTATCGTCCGCAATTTACACCGCTCTCACACCAATTCTCACTTACGACGATGAGCTCCCGGACGAAAGGGCCCTGGGCTCGATATATCCAGACACACGCGGGAGTTCCTTAAAACGGATCCTAGAATAACATTGGGTTGTTTACAACCGGCCGCGGCAGAGAGAGAACACGTAGTATGTATGTACCGACAAAGATGATGAACGAGAGAGACCGGACGTCCGTCCGTCTCCGATGAAAAGCCCGGTGAATGTGTGAATGCGTGAAGGTGGTAGGTGGTAGGTGGTAGTAGTGCAAGGTATGCTCGGTAGTAGTAGGTAAGCCCAGGACGATAATAGCGGTAACGGTAGCGATAGTAGTAGTAGCGGAGGAGGGTAAACGAGCGGCGGAATGTACAGCGGCATGTACACCAGAAACTGGTAGAGGAGAGAGGGGAGAGAGGAAGAGAGGAGAGGGGGCGGGGCGGGAAACCAACGTGCGGACACTTAACGACGAGGATTCGACTGTTAACGGCGACAACGAGGCGGCAGCGGGGCGGCGCCCGTAATCCAAAAGAGAATCCCAAAGGTTAACATCTTCCTAGCGGACGGGCGAACGGTCCACGCGAACATACAGAGGGGGGGGGAGAGATGACACGGGGGCGGGGGGACGATGCGGAGAGCGCAGGCATGGAGCTGTAAACGGGAGCTAGGCTGTAGTCGAGAGGAAAGCGCTGAGCGTAGGATCGGAAGTCGGGAGTCGGGGGGCAGCGAGCGGGAAGCGGGAGATGGGGTAGGGACAGATAGGATGGTGGGTGGTGGGTAGCGGTGGATTCTACATGCGGCCCAGGTGCGCACGATGGGTGAGTAGTATGGTATGCGGTATGCATCTAGGAGTCAGAGCAGGAGCAACGGAAGGCGAGGGAGCGGTAGCGGTAGCGGGGTAGAAGGGAGGAGGGACAAAGGAGGACCACAGCGGCGACAACGACGCCCATGGCGGCGGCGGCGGCGGGGCAGACGAAGCTCACAGAGCCACGCCCACGCCCGCCGCAGACCTCAACGACGTCGAGCTCGGCATGCGCAGCATCGTCGGCCGCTCCGCGCGCGCCGGGCCCGACCTCAGCGCTGACCTCAAGGTCGATGCCGGCGCTGACGTTGACGTTGACGTTGACGTTCTCGGCGCCGGTGTCGACGTCGACGTCGAAGTAAACGTGGGCGTCGTCGGCGTCGTCCGATAAACCATCCCCGTGCCCGTCCGCGGGCGGAGCTTCGTCGGGCCCGAGATCGAACTCGACGAGGAACTGCGGCCGATCGTCGTCGTCGTCGGTGTGGACGTGTGCGTGGACTTGGGCGGGCCGCGCGAGCCCACCGACGAGGACGACGACAACGACTTGCTGAACGCAGAAGGCGGGGACGACGGGGCCGACACCGCCGCCGCCGCCGAGCCCACGCGCGATGGCGGTCCGCGGAGGCTCGCCGTAGAGGGTAGGTTCGAATGGGAGGCAGGGACCGCCCCCGCCGATCTCGAACCAGACAGAGGCGTGTGAGGGGACCCAGGCGGAAGCGCAGCGTGTGCCTGCGGAAGACGAAGCGGGCGCGGAACAGACGCGGTGCGCGGCGTCGTGGGCGTCGAGAAGCTCGTCGCCTCGCGCTCGTGCGTCGTGGTGGTGGTGCCAGTGGTAGTGCTGAAATCCATAGCGAGCCTCCCGAGCTTCGAGAACGAGCGCTTGCTGCTGAGCGACCTCGTGAGGCTCGCACGGGGCTGGGGAAGCGGGTCTGCGGGCGTGGTTGGCGTGACGACGCTCGCGGTCGACGAAGACGTAGATGGACTATTTCCCTCGTCGCCCTCGCGGATATGTCCGAGTGATTTCGTCGAGAGCGAGGTGGTGTCCAGCGTTCGTTGGCGGGAGGTGCTGGTGGTGGCGGGGGCGGACCGGTACGACGCCATCGAGACGCGCGACTGCGCCTTGGACGCAGACGAGCCGCTCGACCACGAGCTGCTCGTGCTCGGTCTCCTTGCCAGACCCGACATGCTGCGCGAAGCCCACGACGTCGGCGGCCGCGAAGACAAAGACAAAGACGGAGACGAAGACGGAGACGAAGACGGGGGAAGCTTCGGGAGCATCCCGAACTCCTCCATCCCATTCTCCGTCATGCGGTCGCTGTACGCGTACGAGCGCTCGGAGCTGCGCAATGACAACGAAGAGGTCGACGCCGAGGTCGACGCCGAGGCGGCGCGCGCCTTGAGCGAGCGCGACGAGAGCTGCCGTACGAGGGGCGCGGGCGCGTCCTCGTCCTCGCTGTCGCTCCACCCCAGGCCCGTCGTCAGGCCGATGCCCCCGCGGAGGAGCTTGCCGTCACGGTGTCGTGTTCGCCGCTTGACGGTGTCGCGCTCGTCCTTGAAGAGTCCGTTCTTGGTCATCACCGAACCCACTAACGTATCATGGTATCAAGGTATCGTTAGCATCATAGGCTATAGCAACGAGACTAAGAGGGGCGAGGCTTACCGCTTGACGCGATGCTGAACACGCTCCCAGGCCGATCGCCGCTTGGGAGCGGAGTAGTGCCCCGGGAAGACGCCACGAGCTTCGAGTTGGGAGAGAGCAGCCCGTCTCGAACCATCATTTGCCTGCAACAAGCGTTAGCTCCCCCCAGTCCAGACGAAAGAACGAGAGAAGCGCAAAAGGAGCGGAAGAAGACAACACTCACGGCAACGGCGTGTGCAGGTCCAAGCTCGAGTCCGAGTCGCTCCCGTCCCCGTCGAGCTCCCGGTCCAGGCGCGCCTCCTCGTCCTCGTCGAGCGCGTCGAACGGCGTGCCCGTCCCGTCCACCCCGGCCCCGACCTCGACCCCGACCCCGACCCCGACCGGCGCGCCGTAGTCGGACACGAACGAGTCTTCGTCCCATACTTCTTCGCCTCCGTCAGCGGGGGAGTGGGGATGGGGGTGGTGGGAGTGGGGGTGAGGGTGGGAGTGGGGATGGGGATGGATCGCCATCGCACTCTGCGCGTACGCGAGCTCGCTCGGGCTCTCCGCCCGCCCGCTTGTCGTCCCTGCTCCTATCGCAGGTATCCGCACCGCGCTCCGTCCCCTCACACTCCCTCCCGCACCCGTACTCGCAGCGCTCTCCCTCCTCCCCCCAACACCACCACCAACGCTACCACACGCCTCACTCGTCCTCCTCGACCCCGGGGCAGACCTCGAGCCCGACCCCATCGACCCATGCACGGAAGCAGCATCGCTCGCGTGTCTTCGGAGCTGGCGCACAGACACCGAGCGCGAAGCCGAGCGCGAGCGCAGCCCACCCCCACTCCCGCCCCCACTCCCGCACCCACTCGCACGGCCTTGCGAGGACTGGCGCCGCGGGCGCGGGGTGCTCGCGAGGATCTCGCGGATGTCCGGGCTGTCTGCGCGGCCCTCTCCCGCTCCTTCTCTCTTGTCCACGCTTGGACCCGCGCCCGCGCCGGAACTTGAGCCTAACCCTAAGCTTGAGTATGAGCTTAAATCCGTCCGCCGCTGAGGCTGCGACTTTGACCTTGGTGGAGACCTTCGGGCCGCGGACGCAGACGCGGGGGGCGCAGACGCGGGGAACGGGGGCAGCGGGGGCAGATCCTTGTCCAGGGGGCTGATAGGGCTGCGGAGGCTGTGTTCTAGTGTGCTCGCGCTTGCGCTTAATGATGATAACGACGATGATAGCGGTGGGGGTGGGGGACGTGCGGTGGAGATGGGTGCGAGGTGCGGGAGTGCCCTGGCGGGAGGGGGAATGGGGCGGTCCTGGATGAGCTCGTCGTCGTCGCGGAGCGGAGGGACCTCGCTCATATCGACCGACGAGAGCGAGTCGCGCGGGTCGTACCGTGGCGGTCGGCGGCGGGGCGAAGCGACCGCAATATCAATATCAAGGACCTTCTCGTCGTCGCTGAGGTGCTCCGGAAGCGTCGAGTGCATCGAGATCTCGTCGAGGCTCATGCGCGTCAAATCCGCCGCGTCCTCCTCCGCGATGCGCGGCTGGATCACCGGGGACCTATCGACATGCCTTGTGTGCGGGTGCGGGTGCGTGTGCGGGAGCGAGAGCGGGAGGGGCACAGACAGCGAGCTCGTCGACGAGTACGAGCGTATCGACCGCGCCGAGTCGTACGGGGTCGCGCTCGCGCTCGTCGACGACGGGGAGAGCGACGGGACGCTGCTCGTGCCGCCCACGCTGATGACCGAGTCGCGCTGGGAGTACGTCGAGACGGAGGAGGCGAGCGACATTTTGGACGCGCGCCGCAGGCGCGCGGCGGACATGAACATGAGGGTGTCGTGCTCTGTTAACGGGGACGGGCCCGGTACTGGGGGGAGGGGCCCCGAGGGCGGGGCGGTTGGAGGGGCGGAGGGCGGCAGCTTGGATAGCGGTGAGGAGGCAGGCGAGAGGAGGAGGGGCGACGCTGAGCGAGGAAATGGGTACGACGGCGAGGCGGAAAGCAGCGGCGAGGGCGGGATGAAAGACGGCGGGACGGGGAAAGACTCGAGGAGCAAGGGCACGGCGGGCCGCTTGTCGCGCGAGTGCGAGTGCGACTCTGTCGCGTGTGTGGAGGCCATGGTGGGGGAGCCTGTCGAATAGGGTAAGAAACGGGATGGATGGAGGCGTTAGAGTGTAAGCGGGGAGGTAATCGGGGTAACATTCTTGGAGGGAGACACGATCTGTCGACGCGCCTTCCTCGCTCTAATAGCCTCGCCACATGGCCGACAAAGAACGCGTCTAAAATGGACGAGAGCGGCCAAAGGCCGTACTGTGACCCCAGGCGTGCACCGAAGACACCGAGCATCGACAAAAC
The DNA here is from genome assembly GCA_002150815.3 of Grammothele lineata. Taxonomy (NCBI): domain Eukaryota; kingdom Fungi; phylum Basidiomycota; class Agaricomycetes; order Polyporales; family Polyporaceae; genus Grammothele; species Grammothele lineata. The sequence goes on along the minus strand of NDFF03000126.1, from coordinate 16,347 downwards.
GCCGGGAGGAGAGAAGGGGGAGATGTGTAGCAAGGCTGCGGGACTCACGTTACGCCTCGATCTAACAGACTCTATATTCACAGCACGGGCGGCACTTGCGGACCAGGGGAATTGAGCCGAGGACGTCCAGGCTCCGGTCCTGCACGTCGGGATGGTAGGTGAGGCGAAGCGGAGGACAAGGAGAGGGACGAGAATACGTACAGAGGGGAAGAGAAGGGTATTGAGGGGGTATGGTCGTAAATTTCGGGTAAGGTCGCCTTGCCTGAAGAGGGTATCCAATTGTGCCCGAGCCGCCCATACGGCACGCGCGCGCTCCGGTGGAGGAAGATGGCGTCGAGGACCGGGCCTCGCGGGACGGCCGCAGAGGGACAGCGAAGGATGGCGGGGAGATGGGGGGAGGGAGGAAGAAGGGGGCGACGCGAGCTCACGCCCTGAGCGGGTGCATGGGTGGACGAGGGCAGAGCTGGGCAGAGTCGCAACCGAGTCGCGTCGCCCGCGTCGGCCCCTCTTCCTCTGCCAGACTCCAGTGCCAGGCCACTGGGCTCGGGCGCCTGAGGCTTTTCCCAGCGAGGCCGCTAGCCTCTTCCCTCATCACGTTCTCAGAAATCGCCAAGGCTACCGCCCCCGCTCATCATACGCCCCGGCCCCCGTCCCCCTCCTCTTCGTCCCCGCACCTGGCACACACGCACCAGCACCCTCGTGCACATATGCGGGCGAGCAACGACGAGAATGCCGCCGAACCACCCCGCCGCGCTGCGCAGCCCGCCGCTCCTCCTCCGCCCCCATCATCCGCTTGACAGTGTATTAGCCCACCGTGGAAATCGACCTCTTCCCATGGGCAGCCACCCGCGCAACAAAGACCGCGACACACAACCCAATCACCCCGAACCCCCAAGCCTACCGCTCTCCCGACCCGCCCGCCCGCGACCGTGCCACAACGCGGTAAACACCCCGCATCGCGCCCGGCGGCGACGTCGGTGAGAATCTTTCGCCGCCGCCCGCAGCCCTGTTCAGTAATACTTAACTTAAGTATTGACGTCGTTGGCGTCCACCTCGACTGACAGCGTCCATACACTCCCATAATGAAATCTTCGTGGCGGCGGAGATGCGCATCCCCGAGCTGCCACTGGGGACGCCCTTTAATTATCCAACGGGGCGCACACGGCGTCCCGTCCTCTCTTTGCCCTGTCACATCAGGCCGTCCCGACTCCCGACGCCCAATTCGGCGCGGGGTGGCGTCGGTCGTCGGGCGTCGGCTGTCGGGAAGTCGGGAAGGCGCGCTCGACTGCCAAATGCGGATGCAGCGCACACGACATCCCGGGCCACCACGTGGCGCGATCCCGCCATTCCATTGGAGGCAAGAGCGAGTCAGGAATGGAAGCTCACGTACTATATACGCGGCAGCAAATTCATCTTGCAACGCTAGTATCGTCGCGCCGAGTCCTAATTGTTACTTATCTCCACACTGCGGCGCTTCGGGCATTCTCATAACCGCTCGCGATCCCGAGCGCAAGCCTCTCGTCGACGTCGGCACTACAAATCGTGAGCACGCTAATCGTACACTCAACGGTTTAGGATGCTGATAGCTGACAACTCTGGCAGCGGATGCAATCCAATTTGATGCTCTGAACGCTGGCGGTCGTCCGCGTCAGTCGTTGTTCGGTCACCGGATAAAGCATTTTTCCGTGCTACCTCCTCCTCAGGGATGCTATGTTCTAGCCTCGCGGCATATTGACGACACGTTAGTCGGTGGACAACACAACTCATATATTCACACGAACAAATGTGATGCGCCCGCCGTATCCTGTCGTACCGACCTCAAAAGGAGGCCTCCGACCTAGCGAAACGAGCACGACCCGCAATACGTACGCGCCCTGACGCTAGCCCGGATATCACCCTTGGGCAAGTTGGGATGGTGCTATGTCTTGTTGGGTCAGTGGTCATATGTTTTGTTGGTACGCTATGCGTCGTTATGTTCGCATCTGCAAATTGACCGGTACTTACCGGGCTCGATCTCAGGCGCAGCACCAGCCGGTCAATCACTGGCCGCCCCTCGTTAGGTTACCGAATCCACCGGCGCCACAGGAATCCCCTTGGGCTGCAAGCACCGTATAGATCGGAACGAACGCATATCCGCATATCTGCGAAGGTTGTCTACAAATCGTCGCTCACATAGCCTATCGAGATCGATTCACCAGTAGAAGTTGTGAGTAACTCGTCGATCGCTTCTTCAAGTTTTCGAGCGCAGGCACGCCCAGCGTGAGCGAGTCGCCCGCGATACCTTTATGTACTCAAAATTCCTTCTAGTGGCAACGCCACGCCCACCGCGTCCCCCCAGTGGCAATTAGGTTCTTATTACCCGCCACCTTCGTGGGCCCCGCCCCCGAGGGCCGACAACATAGGATCACAAGTTACAACGCTCCGGATCTCAGACCAGCAGACTCCAATCACTCGCTCCGAATCGACCATTTACGGGCCCGATTCGGATAGCTCCGTGACTGTTGGATGCTTGGAAGGTTTTTTTATCTTCAAGTTTGGGTTGGAACCTAGGTGCGCCGCTCCTCGCTCAGAGAGATAGAAGGAACTTGCTGACGGAGTTTAGGCCTGTCGCCTCCGACTCGCGAGGTCTTGCACTCCGACGACTCCAGCATCCTGCGACTGGCATGGACGTGGTCTCCAAACGTCCGAGAGACGGGACCTTCGAGTGGCTGGCACGATTGTGTTAACCACATCGCGGTGCGTAGCATCGCTCACGTCATAAGAGTACACCGGTTGCTGATACTAACGAGCGCTCTCACACTACAGCTGCCCTCTCTCCTCCGGAAAGACAAACCCCTCAACAAACCAATGCAACGACAGCACTCCATCGCCCAGCTTACAAGCGCATGCATACAGTATCCCGACGCTCCCAGCTCTCCTATACCAAACTCCGAGTCCTAGTAGTACATCCGACTCCAAGACCGTCCAGCCCCATCCTCATCATCATCATCATCATCCCGCCCGCGCCCGCGTGCGGGTGCAATCACGGCAGCCCATTCTATTCATTCTCCATTCTACGAAGCCTCCAGGCCCCAAGCTCCGGGTGGCCAAATTGCCCCCGCCGCGCTTCTCCCGCGCAAGGGGGCGGCGTCGGCGTTGGAATTTGGTGTCGGCCTTTGGACGGCAAGCAGTGGCATTTAGTCGCTCACCGCTGTGGCTCAGGCTGGAGCCTGGAACGCGCGCGCCAGAACTCGAATTCGGGTTCCGAGAAGAATACAAACGCACGTCGCACGTCGATGCTTATCGATGCTCTCAGGCCCCCCACCTCGCCAGTCCCCGCCCCACCCTCTCGGAGTTGCTTTGCGCCTGGGGAGGGTCTAGGCGGATCACGTCGTCGCTGAGCGCGAACTTTGAGCTACAGACTCGATTGTCAATGCAGGCGTGATGCGACTTGGAACGCAAGGACGCTAGTGCTGCCCCCGAGACCGTCCGGTCACATTTTGTGGTAGCTGTATGGATAGCTGAAGCCGGTTCGATGGGCCACATCGCAGGGTGGGAGACATCAGGAGGTTATATGATTGTTCTTCGAGTGTCAAAGGTGGTCAATCGCATCGATGTCGAGTCCGACTGAATACGAATCCCCAATGGGCGCCCCGTGGAGGCGTCTGCGGGTGTTTTACAGACCCGTCAAGTCGCTCGTCGCGCATGGCGCCAACAAGCAGCTTCCTGACGAGTGTGTGACATCTTGCTCGTCCTCGACATCAATATCCAGAATTCCAGTGGACAGCTGGTGGATCTGACATGCTGCATGTAGGGCAAGCAGCAGCCCGACGCATGACATCCTGCTCGTCCTCAGGACCTCGACATCAATATCTAACTGACAGCTGCTAGTGGATTTGACATGGCACGGGCTTCAAGTTAGCTCGTTCATGATGCGGTGCCCTTAGGCTAGCCGCCGGCGAGACCCGGACCCGGAGCCGAACCCCGCCCGCGCGTCCGATTATCTTCAAACGTTGGCAACAGCATGCCTCCGAGCTGTCAATATTGTCAATGCTAGCCTGTCAGGGCACGTTCGGGAGTCGGCGGTGCTCAGGGAGCCAACGTCGAGTCGTCGACGTGGGTGCCATGAGCTCAGGGCCGGCGTGTGCGAGCGTGGGCGTGCACTGGGTGTATAGATCCATGGTCCCGTGTCGCGGAAGCAAATCGCACATGGAGGCCTGGACGCGTCCGAGCGCTCCTCTTCCAGTCCGAGCGTCAGATGGAGTCTCAGGCTCTCGCGCGTAGTACGGCGCTCGACTCATACGTCCTCCCAGACGGGATAACATGCATCGTACCGCGCCGCGCCAGGTCGTGCGCCGTGACGCCGACGTCGACATCGCGCGCAGATATCCCTGAGGCCTGAGCGCCGAGGGGCCCTGAATGGAGAGCGGTGCACAGTAAGTACCAGCCTTGAGCTTGAAGCCTCGAGGCCTGACAAACAAGCTCGCTCAGGCTCAGGTTCGACGCCGCCGCGCCTTCTCCTCGGGTCGCGTCCTTCAATCTTTCAATAGCGCGCGCTAAGCGCTTGGCCCATGGAACGCTCGGGGGGCCCTGAAGAGAAGCTGCCAGGCTGGAGGTTCGGCGTCACCGTCAGTGCGTTCGCGTTCTTGCTGTCGTGCGCATTGCGTGACTGGCGGCTGGCTATAGCGGGGGGCCTATGAAAGCCAGACGGTCACTGTGCGGGGGCGTGCATACTGTCAGCGTCTGCTGTGTCCAGAGCGTTTCTACGGATAAAATACACTCTTGCAGACAGACAGGCACGCACAAGTGACTCGGATGCGGAACTGCAACGACATGCTATGGCGAGACAGAAATCGCTCTCGAGGCGGCCTCTACAGGGCTAGGCCCTACAGCCCTCCGACTCACTGCACCCAGCTGCAGGTTCCGCCAGGGCGGGTGGGTTTGGGCGGGCCTGGGAAGGCGCACGTACGGCGGGCCCGTCGAGATTCGCCGAGGTTGTCGCCCGCGCCCTTCTCCGGACACGAAGACGAAGACGCAGCTCGCACGCCCCGAGGCGTGAGTTCGCCGTTCCTACATAGGAAGAGGCGGGGAGGACGACGGGCGCTGGGTTATCGTGGCCGTCTGCACCGACGAATACTGTCGTGCAAGGGGCAGGTGGGCTGGCCGCTCAGCACCATCGTATTTTCAAGGGCGAGGCGATTGCGAAATACGCCGCATACAGGATCGGCGAGGCGGGTGGAGTCCGTAGTCGGGTCGTGCCCGCTGCGGCAGTCAAACGGGATGGGCCCGGAGACGGAGCACGGGACACGGAAGGCGAGAGAGCAAATGCACGCATCGATACGGCCCTGGCTGACTGAGCGACCCAACGCGCATGTGTATGAAGCATACATTTCGCAGAACCGCTATCGATCCCCAACCCAATACAGTATAGCGGCCACACAGAGCCCCGTCCCTATATGGAGCTTGCGGCCTCGCGCGACGGCATCGGCGCGGAAGCCTGCGGAAGAGGTCCGAGGCCTGAGGCCTGAGGCCTGAGCACTTGAGCTTGAGTGCTCGGTATTCAATTGCTCAATTGCTGGCTGGCTGGCGCCGCGCGGTGCAGGGTCCTGGATGATGAGCAGCGGAACGGGAGAAGCAAGCACGCTCCACTCCCTCCGTCGACGGACACGGAGGCGGAGGCGGAGGCGGAACGGAAGGCGGACGGACGGACGGACCCTGCGCTCGGATCCCTTCCTTCGCCCACGCGCATGCGGAACCACTTGAGACTTCCGGCGGCATCCCCAAGGTCGCAGACCGCCAGATACACCTTCCAGCCCAGCAGCGCGCTCGCACCGGGGCACGCCCTCGACACGACCTGTGTTCGCCCCTTCAGTGTCTACCCAGGGCCCACAAAAACCAGGAAGAGGCGTGCGCACCTGGATTGTTCCCGGCCCTGCGTCGACCGCGGTCTCCAGCGTGGGCGGTCGCGACAGGCAGGGTACAGGGGCTGCGCGAGCCTGAGCATGAGTAGGAGCCTGAGCTGAGGGCAGCACCGCGGAGCCCACGTACCCTGGGCGGAGCCCTCTTCAGAAACTCAGCTCCGCGCTTGCGCCTGTGCCTGCGCCTGTGCCCCGGGCGTCCTGCACGGCCCAGACGTTCTTTCTCGCCGGCCGACCCGCGCCCGTGCCGGCGCCGGAGGTCGCGGAACTAGAAGTGGAGGAGGATATCTCAACGCCGCTTCCGACGCCGCCTGCGCCGTCGATAGCCACGTCACCACGATCGTCGCTCAGCGGACGATCAGGGGACGCGGGGGCGCCATCGGCGGCGCGCAGCGTGGGGCGCACTCCGAGCGAGGCGCAAAGGACCTTGTAGCGCGAGCGGATCTGGCGGAAGAGCCTCGGGATGTCGACCTCGGGCTCGGGCTCGGCGGGCGCGGCCACGGCCACGGACGCGGAATTGGGCTCGGACTCGGCGGGGTGGGCGACCGCAGCGGACGGGTTGACGCGCGGGAATTGCGCGATGAGCTCGAGGAGGTGACGGATGTGGTTTTGCGCGCGCCTGATATGGGCCGGAACGTGTGGTCAGCGTGGCGGCGTTTGGCAAACGGAGAGGAGAGAAGAAGTGAGAAGAAGAGGGAAGAAGAGGAGAGAGGAACGCGAGAGAACCTCGGACGGCGGCCACGTTGGCTGGAGGACATGGTGTTCTGCTATGCACGACCCTGCCCGTCCTCCCCCGGGAACTCACGGGCTGCTGTCCCCACACACGCAGAGAGCGCACAGACACCGTGTGCGGGCGAAACCGCTTGCGCCCACCGATCGTGAAGAAGCGCGAAGCGTCCTGCGGCAGTTACCGACAGCAGCTAAAATCCGGTCAAGTGAGCGGCTCCATCCCGTATACGCCGACGACCGTGTGTGGCCGACCTGACATATAAGCCAAAACGCCTCCAGCGGTCCGGGAGGATGACGTGACGGGCTATCTCATTATCACGATAAACATTGATCGAGTCTAAGAGATCAGAGAAGAATCGCCGCGCCCAAAACGCCGCTGCCATGTTGGCCATCACCAGACATCCCTCCATCGGGCAAGAACGCGCTGGGGATGGCGAGCACGGCGATCGTCGTATGGGGGGAGAGGGGGGGCACGGGCGTGTGCCCCTTAGGCCGGAACGCTGCATATGTGCGCCGCGTAGCCCGCAACGACGTCTGATCGGGGAACCGCGCAGCGCCGAGGAAGGTACGACTCACTCGTCCTGCGCGCCGCTGCCGCCGCCCTGCGCGCTGCTGAGCACGGCCTGCCACACGAGCGCGAAGCCCTCGTAGAAGCCGAGCTCCTCCCACATTTCGAATCCTTTCTCGCGGCCGAGTGCGCGGCCTTCGATCAGACCGTGGATCCGCCCGTGTGCGAACCCGTCCTTGTAGCCTTCGTCGTAAAACCTGAGTAAAAAACACGATCGTGAGCACACGATCGCGTCGAGTGGAAAAAATGGTGCGATCTCACGTCTGCTCAACGTTTACGAGCTCCTCGAGGTCGAAGTCCATGCTTGCTGGCGCAGCTGATGGCGGACTGGTGACTGTATGCGTTGCGATGTCGAGATCCTGGCGGTGTAGGTCCAAGATGTGCGAAAGAAACTTCTCAAAACGGAAGCGTGAGCCAGTGGTCAATTTCAAACTCAGACAGACCCCGACATTTGGGCGCCAATGTGCTGAAGACGATGCCGTTGTGGCGAGAGCTTACTGTCGATACTCACGCACGCCCAGGTTGCGCAACGAGGAAAAGATAGGTATCGTACATCCTAAGCCATTAGGGTATCCAACGCAAATCATGTATAGCAAAGCGCTCGAGAAAGTCCATGTCCGTGATCATACCTACCACGAGAAAAGATAACGGATGAATGTCAGAACAGTTGAGGGAAGATATTGGTACGCACCAGGCTGAGCTCCAGTGTCCACACCCGACGTGCCCACAGCTTGATGATTTTGGAAGGCTCATCGGGATTCGCGACGTCAACCTCAATACCATCCCACCAGCACTTGCGCTATCGATAGAGAACGACCAGCGTCGTCAGCATACACTGAACCCTCCCTGGGCAGCAAAAATAGCCAAAACCGAACGCACCGCAGGTTTTCTCCAGAACAGCAGCAGCTTCTGCGCGGTAGCCATCTGGTTGTAATCAATGGTCACTAGGTGTTCGTTGTTCGCGTTGGTCGAGTGCACGATGCCGGTCTTGAGAAGCACGAGCGCAATCGACGATATGCAGCTCCGGGAGGGCTCCATCGCGCGGTAACCCCATTCGTCCTCCCGGTCGAACCCACTGCGCAAGCCACAATATGTCCCAACGCGGCAATGCCACAAAGAACGAAGAAAGCGGACGGGGGACGATCCGTCAGCTGTCCGCGCGTGCGCGCTGAAAGGGAACGCGGCGGACGCACCTCATGCAGAGCATGTCGATCAGGTGCTGCTCCGCGAGGTTGTTCTCCTTGTTCACGTTCCGCTGGAGCGCGGTGAAGATGTTGCGCTTGTGGAGCAGGTACTGGCCGCAGTTGCGCTTGAGGTCGAGCAGCGCGTCGTTGGCGATCCCGCGCGCGTCCGTCGCCTCGCTGCCGCCCTTGGGCGGGATCGAGAAGTACTCGAGCTCCTCGCGGAGAACGATGATCGCCTGCTTGGTCAGGAGCGGGTTCTGCGACGGGGAGGGCCCAAAGTCGGACGTAGGTGAGCCACCGTCGAGCAGCTGCTGCTGCGCGGCGAGGAGGCCGCCCGGGTTTGTGGTCGTCCCGTAGAACTCGTCGCGCGCATGTTGGAAGAAGCTCAGGACGTAGTCGAAGCAGTCAGGGTCAAACTGTATTGTTGTGTACGCGGTCACAAGAAAGATGGCGGAGGCGAGGAAGGGAGGGGGATGTCAGGAACGTGTGGCTGCAGGGAACACGAGACGGTGACGCACATCAACGCCATAGAGCTCTTCATAGTCGTCGTTATCTCCGCCATCGGAAAGGGCTGCGCTTTGACGACTGAGGACGAGGCCGTTCGGGAAGAGGCAGAGGAGGACGGATTCGGGAAGGCTGAGGATGTTCTCGCGTTCGACGGTGAAACGTCTGCCGCGCAGATCGAGGAGGAGCCTAGTGAGGAGCTGAGGCTGAAGGTTTGTCTGTACAGGCGTCTGGGAGACCTGGGTAATGGGCGAGTTGGCGAGGTTGACGGCAGCCATGGCGGCGACGAGGGCGTGGAGGACGTCGGTGACGGTGTGCAGCCAACCGCGCTCGTCGCCGGACGCGCGTGTCGACGACGACGCACGCGTAGGCGCCGTTTACGTAATTTTTACCACCAGGTAAGTACATATTCAAGTTCAGGCGGCGCTCGAAATGGGGGGGCGGGAGATAAGGTTTGTATAGAGTTCGCGGCGGGTGGTCTCATGCTTGACTCGACTTCTGCGGAACGAGGACGATGGAAGACGGGCAAGAACGACTCGACGGATATAGCAGCGTTCTGCGACATGCATGACCGAACGTCCCAGGTGCGCATCCGGTGCTGGTCCACGCCTGTCCGTCTCGGCCGGTGGCCGATGGTGCACGGCCCGTCCTTGCCCCGGCCCCCGCACTGCGGATGCAGTAATTTGTAGTGGGTCGCCCAGGGTGGCCCCGCGGGGAAATCGATAAATGGGACTGGACGAGGCCGCGCGAGCAACGTGTCGAGAAGCGGGGCAGCGTTCGACGGGGATGCGCGCTGGGCTCTGCGAATCGGTGCAGCACAATTGTCGGCGAAAAGGGCGAGCGGAGGCATGTGCCCCAGGCGGCGCTGGGGAGTGGCAGCCGGCGAAGCGAGCCGCGCTGCGCGGCGGTCGTGTGGCATGCCGCGGGCGGGCACGGGCAGCACCAGGGAGGACCATCAGAGCCACCGATGGACTGGTGCGTCAAGTGGCACTAGGCGGTGGCCAGAAGCGGCCACCACGCGGCAGGCTTCGTGGCCGGGGCAGCGATTGATTGGGGTGAGGCAGCGATGGGCCGACGATAGCGGCGCACGGGCTGCAGACGACTCAGAGCTGGCTGGTGGCTGCCTCGGCCACCGCGCGCGGGCGGACGAGGCGGGCAGCGCGCGATATCCTGCTACTGATATGTACTATTAGAGGAGAGGGCGAAAGCTCCCGCCGGGATCCTCCATGAAGGTTTAGAGTTTCGGCTGGGGCAGCGCCTCTGCAGCGACACGGCCGGGGACAGACACGGGTGGAGCGCGAGTGCTGGTGCAGGCGGGCGTGCGGAGGCGTGCGTGAGGGCCCCGGAAGGGCACCGGCGAGCGGCCGGCGGGGCGGTGGATGGACGGCCTCGGGCACAAATGGCGGTTCGCAGACGGCGGATAATATTTACGGGACAAAAACAGGCCGGAGAGGGACCTATAATCGTATACAGCTGGCTTAGACCGCTTTAAGCCGCCTTATCATGCGCGCTCAACGCTCCCACCACCGCGCGTTCATGTCGCCCCTCTGGGCCGTTCCATCCTGATTCGAGCGCCTCCCTCCTCTCTAGGTCCCGCTTGGGACGACTCGGTCCCCGCCGCACTAGCATGACCGCCCCTCCCTCGTACTCCTTCGCACAGCCCGCCATGCCGGGCGACGCTGTCTCCGTCTTGGTCCTCGCAGAGGACTCACAGCTCATGGCTGCAAAGTGGCCCGATGTCCGGGACTCCTACTTACCTAATTTGCTCGAGAACCTACGAGCCGCCGACCCATCAGTTCAGGTTCGTCGTTCTCCTCGTCCTCTTCCCGCTTCTCATCCTTTCCTTGCCAATCCAGATGGAAGCGCGCTGGCTTACGACCTCCTCCGCTTCCCCAGCCCCGCCTCAACCTATACCCGACGCCGCCCACGCGTGGGCGGTTCCTCAACTCCTACTCGGCCAAACAGGCTCATCCAAACATTCGCCAGAGGCCATGTCCCGTGCCATAAACGTACTTGCTGTACTCTACTTTCCTCCTACTCCAGCGCTGACTCGAATGCCCCCCCAGATTTTGTCGTCAGCCACCTCCCAGCAGAACACCACGAGGCATCTCGTCCTTGTAGCAGCCACAGGGCCATTCACACCAGGTGGTCACAACGACCTCACTCCCTCCAGCTTCGACGCATGGGAAGACATAGCCATGGATCTCAAGCAGGTGATTCTCCGACCTTCATACGGGTTCTCTCGCCCTTACTGATCGGTTTCCATCAGCGATACATACGCCTGCACGTCATACTCAACATCGGCGCTGAAATGAGGACATACCACGAACTTTTCAAGCGATCGGTACGCGTGGCCAACGCCGGTACTATCGCACGATCATGCTGATGACTGCACCTTCCCAATTTAGCTACAGCTACAAAACAATTCCGAGGTCCCTACGTGGTTCGGCGTCGACCTGCGGCGATATTCAATCCGATTATCAGGCCGACCGCTATATGTCCGCAGCTCAGGTGGGCCGTCCTGACTCCCCGCCGGATCCTCGCCCGGTGACTAATCATTACTCTGTCCCATTTTGACAGCTGTGGTGCCCGTTCCGTTGGTCCCAGCTGCACTGCCCGAAGCTCCCTACAGCAACCCTAGTCCGCCTTCTACTTCTTCTACCCCTGTCTCACCTGCCGCGACTGCCTCGTCACCCAGCTCGCCCACTAACACGACCTCTCCCGGTAGTAGGAAATCCTCCACTTCGCCGCAGCTCGCCCGTAGCCGGGCTCGAGCAGACTCATCGCAGTCTCCCCCCGCAGGCGAGGGCGGCGGGAGCCTCGTCTCCTACCTCCAGCAGATGCACGGATTGACCAAGAAGAAGAGCTACGGAGTCAAGCCGCCCAAGAAGACCTACGCCGACGTCCGCCTGCAGGGCGCCGGCCGCCCGATCCTACCCCGCCTCGACGTGCCCCAGTCGCAGTCGGACATCTACACCTACCCCTCCTTCGACCCCCCCGCGCCCTCCTCCGCCTCGGACCCGCAGCTAGTCTCCACTTCGTCTACGGGAACGACCGTCGTCTCGGAACCGCACGCGCACGTCCCGCGCCGACACTCGCTTGACCAAGTCCCCCCCGCGTCCTCGTCCTCCTCGCTCGTCTCGCGCTCCAACACCGCAGACGAGCGACGCGCGCGCCGGCGCGGCCCCTGGCTGCCCGTGCAGCCCCTCGCGTCCTCCACCCCCTCCTCGCCCACCGCGCCCGCCCCAGGCAACCTCGCCGCGCTCAAAAGCCTCGCGAGCATGGCGCCCCGCCTCCCGCCCGATTTTGCGCCCAGCAAGGACCGCCTCCCGCCCGGGGGTCTCAGCTCGGACGAGCCGCGCTCTTACCCTCGCCCAGCGGCGCTCGCGGGCTCGCCGCCCTCGTCGTACTTCCCGGGCACAGTGGGTGGGGGGTATCCAGGACAAGGCCCCGCGCTCTCTGAGATCGGACGTCGCTTCCCGCCGTCGCCGCCGACCGCGCCGCCGCTCGGAGGGGGCGGGGGAGAGTATGTGTATGGGGGCTCCCCGCCAAGCAGCAGCAGCGCGTCCGGCACGCCGCCCTCCGCAGTGCCCGGACCCCCCTCACACGGGCTCATGCACAACCCCAGCGCGGGCCCGAGCGGGGGAGCTTCGACGGGAGCAGGGGCGGAGAGCGGCGAAGACCAGCCCTTCCTAGTCACGCCCGAATACGAGGCGCAAGTAAACGCGCAGCTCGAGGAGGTGATGCGCTCTGGGCAGCTGCAAGCGAGCATGTCGCCCGCGCTGCACTCGCTCGCCCCCGTGCTCTCCGGGAGCCCTATGTACGGCGCGCCTGCGCGCGCGGTCCCCGTACCCGCTCAGGTGCCCATTCATCAAGAGCAGGTGTACTACAACGCTCAGCATGGAAACGTCCCTGCGGACCCGGCATACGCCCCTTACGTGCTGGGAGACGAGGTGGTGTATGCGGTTCAGCCACAGGCCAATGGGCACCCCCACCCACATCTGATCGCGCACGACGGCGGCGCGTGGAACTACCCCGTCGATGAGCGTATCCAAGCCATTCAGTACACGCAAGCCTCGTATGCGGCAGCGGCGGCGACGCCTCAGGAACAGTGGTACTCGTAGTGGCCACCGCACCTCGCCCGCCACCGCGCTCTCTCTTTCTCTCTCTTCTCTGCCAGGTTATCATGGGGGTCATGTTGTGTCGAATGAGGTGAGGCTGAAGAAGCACTGGGATTTCGCGTCGTTACTATAAGGTATACCTCCCGTCGTCGTTCCGCGCTCCACCGCTGCTACCCCTCCGCTGTCCCATAGCACGTCGTGCTCGCGTCTGCGTTGTGCCATCATATTGTATTCAAGTTCAAGTTCTCGTTGTCGCCGCCCGCCCTGCCCTCTCTCTCGTCTTGCTGTGTATACATCTTCCCGTTCCTCCTCGTGGTGTAAAGTCGCATACTGTCCAACCGTCTCTCCCCCTTCCCCAAGGCCATATCTATCTATCGATCCCTCACTGCTCCCTCACATTCCTCCATGGGTCTCTCAGGCTGTAGTAGTCGCATGCATCTCCTCTTGCTTCGTATTGTAATGTCGTTCTGTTAGTGGTATATCATGGTTGAACGGTGTCTGGATCTTGTCATGATCTCCCAGAGATCGGGCTGTTCTCAACGTGATAATTGGCGCAGGGTATACGGTGGTACAGATGGTAGGTTTCATTCAAGTCCCAGGTCCTCAAACAGGTTCGTTGCGGCTGTAGCCTACCACCAGTGAGTGGCCCCTCATTACCACCGGTCATGTATCCACCGGCACGATATAAGGACAGTACCTGAGGGCGTTGCTCAACTTCGCGACAGAACGTCATCCCGTGTGGGCACTGGCCTCTCCACTATTGAGAACCATCTCCGGGGCTCCCACCTTCCTCTTTCCCTCTCCGACTATCGCATAAAATGACGGCTGCTCACAGGGATGCATCTCGACGCGCCACGCTCCATCAATTACGGCGTCGAGGACAGTGTTCCCGCCGATGATAGGGTGTGCAGTGGCGTTGTATAATCGCGATGGACCAGTGGGCATGAGTAGATGAGGAGCGGTCCACTTCTAATAGTCTTGAGGCGCCGTCCGTTAAGCTTCTGTGTACGTTCGACCATTGTGGAGAGCGATCCGCATTCTGCAGCGTGAGAGAGCAGTCATTTGGAGACCAGGAGCGGTTCAATCGGTGGGATCGGGTGAGAGCAGAGGTATCTGGGTAGGAGACATCTAGAGGGATGCGTCTACCAGCAGGCAGAGCCACGAACAGCGCACAATGATACCAGCCCCGGTATCGGGTACCGCGTGTTTATTGTTGGCAACAACTCCGACCACCCGCCGCGGGGTCGATAATATTGCACAATCGATGACCCCCGCCTCCCCGACTCCGGTCGGGTGATCCCCGCTCTACTAGACACCTCCCGCGACGTCTCAGACGGGCGAGCCGACCGCAGCAAAACAGAGCCAAGACGTCCCATCTCTACTGTCTCAAATCGCCCGGCTCAGGCCCAGCTGGAAAGCCTAATGACATGGCCCGCGTCTCTGGAAGCCGGTCGCAACCCTCACCTACTTGTGCGCAACGCACACTTCCTGACCGTTCTTCATCACGGTGACTGTCCGGAGCGGATGATTGAAAGTCTGGAATTTCGCCCCCGCACCTCACGAATACCATGCGCAACTGGCGACAACCCTGACCTTGGGGCTCGCGGCGCCTCGAGGAGTCGTCGGAAATGAATGTCATAGAGAAAATACAGGGCCGTGGCGGCGATCGGCGCCCTTCAATGACAGTGCTGGTCCCGTGGTTGCCGTAACGCCAGGGAAGAGAGCCCTATTGGCTCATTCACCCTGGACTCCTTCAGCACGCCGCACTGCGAAGTGAAGCCCAGGAAGCCCTGCACGCACCAGTGCCCCGAGCACGCCACCGGACGTCCGCCACGCACGACAGGCTGCAGGGGCTTGCTCAATTCCCGCTGCCACCGTCGGGGAATCTTGGGAGCTCCCCGGCAGGCGATAGCCACACCGCAGTGACGTGAGGGCGGCCTCGTGAAAGAACTAATAAACATCTTGATCCCATCGTTGCTGTGCTTCACGTCCTCGAGGTCGCTTGGCCGTTGCCGTGCCGTCGGTTGTTGGAGTGTTCGGCAGGAGTCTAGAACCAGAACCTTCGATATTTAAACGCTGATCAACCGTTCTAGGTACGCCCAGCCAATCAGCTTCTCTCAATGATTTTTAATCCTTGGCCGAGAGAACACTCACAATTTGTGAGCGGTATGTATTGAGGTCATTCTCCACTCATCTGAGACTCTGGCCCAACGGAAACAGATTTTGAGTGCAAACTATCATGCTAGTATACGTCAAAGGGAGAGCCAGTGCTAGGAAGTTAGAAATCGGAGCCAAATCGGAGCTTTCGTGGAGGACGCACTACGGAACTATCAAATAAGCCCAGGAACGCCGCGGCGTCAGTACGTATGTCGACGGCTAATTGACGGCCTAGTTTTCTACTGGCGGGTCGTTCGGCTCAAATTATCACAATTTTTCTTCGTGTGCTGTAGAGCGGAGGAACTTGGTAGTACATATACTGTAGAACCGTTGGCAGCAACTAGTTGAGGCTTGAAGCGATAGTGGCCGTACCCATCCAGGTAGCGACGATTTCGTGACTATGTTCTTTCATTGATGTTGCAAGTTATGGAGGATATGGGTTGGTGAGTGTACACATACAGCCTTAAGTCACAACTGGATTCATTATTGGGGCCCATTGACTGGAGGCCCCTAGTACTAGTATTTAGATTCATTCAAATTGCGGGAGATACCGAGTTCGAGAAGTCGAGCGTACTCACGAATGTCTTTGATGACCGCGTGCTATTCGATCATCATTTGATTTCAGGACACATGGACAGCGGCCTTGTCTTCAGACGTTGAAGTCACCGCCAAAGTTCTTGCTTGAAGGATCGGATGGGTGGGTGTTCAAACCGGCTGACGTCACGATCGGCCTGGCGGCTGCATCACGAGACGCAAAGATCGTATCGGGTTGTGGGCGCTAGTCTTGCGAATTAGTACTCCCCATCCTCCGAGCTGTGATACCGTACTACTCACTCGCGTTCGACGTTGACTGTCCGAAAGCCCTACTCGCCGCTTGTTCAGCTGTTCCCGCACTTTGTAAGCTCTGGAGGCACTTAGACATCTCAGCGTGCCATGCCGTACTGACATCATTGGTTTACAGGCAGCTGACATTGGGCGGCTCCGAGTTCGGAAGCGATCTGGCTCAGCCTGAGCGTGGGAGAAGCCTATAGTAGTCGAGAAGCAGGATTGCTGGTCTAATATTTTCGTACGTTCCTAGAATCGCTCGGCTCTTTTGTGGTAAGCTGAAGTGTCCCTGCGTGCTTCTGAAAGCAGCTACGATAGTCAACATGTCCTTTCTCCATCCCAATGCTACGATCCCCATTAAC